>JAHWFP010003702.1:28582-61908 GCA_023313725.1 Lithobius niger
ACGAACGATCTAGGCCCGCAACACAAATACAGGAGGCAACGTTGCCAGCCAAATTCAAATGCGCTAGTTCACCGAACTGGAGTGGAAAATGTAGAAAGTCCGAGCTATATCTTTGAGGTTCCAAGAAGATGGCAGCTCAAGCTATCGAAAATTCGCTGGACAAAGGTGTTGTCTTGATTGTGAAAGTGTGTGTAATTTTTTCCGGATTTTTTTTCCGAGTTTTGTTGGAGTAAAAATAATGTTTAATCTGTATACGACAAGCACGTAGCTCAGGAGCTTGTATGTGCACTGATACATTTACGTACACAAACATTTAACATAAATAACCATAGGTTTTGCAGTTCAAAAAAATAGACAATTTTTTTTTTACATTATTCATGATTGGTGGTAGTTATCACAAGTCCATACTTTTAGTTAGTTTTACAACATTTTTATTCCATGTTTTATCATGATGGAATTAAAGAATAAATTCTAACACTCATTCATAACACCTCCTGGATCCGTTGTTTAATTTTTTTCGCATTTCGTTATAGTCCTTGATGTCTCTTTGATGGGCTGGTATTGTATTAAATATACTTCTGGAATAATGTATTGATTTCTCCGTAAGAGTTTCTCCATTTGGGAATCTGCAGCCAAGCATTATGGACATGTGGGCTTCGTACGACTTGAATGAAATAAATAAATAAAATAATAATAATCAGAGTGCCGGGAAAACCGGGAAAAATCTGGGAATATATCAAGTCTGGAAAATTCAGGGAAAAATCAAGGAATTTTGATAAACATACACAGAAAGCCAGGGAATTTCAACATTTCCGGAAAGCCTTTTTATCTTCAAAGAATAGCTAATTCGGGTTTCACCTTTACTGGTAGAACTTTTACTTTATTTTAGTAAAAAATCCATATTCTTTTTGTTCCATTTACGGTAAAGCGAAAACTCCTTAGGCCTAAATAATACGCACGTGTTAAGTGCGCTTCTAGTTTTGTTCAGATTATGTCTTCCGACTATTTACAAATACCAGTTATGGCAATACAGTTTTTTATTTAGCAAAACAATGTGATGCAGTTACGACGATTTTAGTGAAATCTGAAAATACATGTTCAGTCCTATATACTGAACCTTCCCTCGACCGAAAAAAAATCAGGGAAAAATGTCAGTATTGGTCTGGGAAACCGGAAAAAAATCAGGGAATTTCATTATGAAGTTTTGAACGCCACCATGATAATAATAAAGACGTTACCACCTAAAAAGAGAGATGACAGGTAAAGAGGCGTCGAAGGCCACTAATATCGCTCCTAAAGTTAAAAACAATTAGGAGCAGAACTCCGGCTTCAATAATGAGGTGTAAGATAGACTGAGTATAGGTTATTGCTCGCTTTCCCAGTGCCAAGAGCTAACAATGTCGAGAAAGAACAATTGAAATCTATCTTCCAAGGTGTTACAGTAAATTTCAATGAAAGGATGTCATGTATCATTTAATTTCATGCAATCGTAGTGTTTTTTAATGTTTTAAATGTTTATTGTTCGCTTAGAACAAAATATAATTATCGTATGTGTCCGACGTGTGTAGGTTATCAGCCACTTTACGAGTGATTGATTGATATTAATCAAGAGTCTTGACATAAAGCTGTACGCTCTGATATAAACAAATTGCGAGAAGTGAGATACAACAATTTCGAGAGCCGCAGGGCCGAACCATTGTTTTCTTTATCCGAGGAAAGCGGGCTGATAACCTATTTATCACCCAATTTACAGCATGTTCAGGGTAAATAGTGCCGTGAATGAGAATTTTTTGGATTCGACCCCTTATCCTCATCTTATTTTTAAGCGACCAGGAATCAACCGACCACCTTTGCTTTTTTTAATGTATGAATTCCGCTGTGATACTTTTGAGTTTCATTTATACTCCCGTTATAATTTACAGCTTTTCTTATATATTGAGTTGTCTTATATCCCCATAAAATACCAGTCCTAATACTGACAGTTTGCGTCGTTTAATGTGTTCGCTTTGTATGATAGTAGGAACATTTTTTTGCCATTTAGATCACGACGACTGGTCGTTATAATCTAGACAATTCTCGTTGATTGCGCAAACCAAAACATTTTCACGCTGTTTCTTTTTATTTTTGGTTCTAGTAGGTGTTCTAGCTTCCGTTCTTTGACGAACATTGTTCACAGTGCACCCACAACTTGAACCCACAGCTGTAAATTATATTGGAGTGCCCTGCTTATGTGAAATTTTTACGAATTTTAAGAAACTTTTTTTTTTTATTGAATGAATGACCACAAAATTGATGCTGTTCACTGCTACTTCCACACATGGGTGTTGTGTCAACAATTTGTTTGGTTGGTTCTTGCAAGAGTGTGACATTTACCGTGGAGTATGGTGTGGCGTACAGCAAATGCCAGAGTTACAAAACTGATAAATTTGAAAAGCGCCACCATAATACGTGAAGTAAATAATGGAATCGTTGTCAGCAGTGTAACGTTAACGGTCTAGTAACGTGATAAAAATTCCGGCAAAGTAGGCCACGGATAATTCCACATACAGAAAATACCCACAATTAAAAACAAATATAGCTTAAGTAGATTCTGTGCGGCAATTCAAAAACTTCATTCCACTGTAAGAAAGCAATACCCCGCTTCAACCCCCTCCCTTCCTGCTTCAACCAACGGCAATATAGCCGTTTCCTACCAGTGTATGAAAATTATGGTTATGGCAACACCACGATGCGATCAATGTATGGAAATGAAGGGTTCCCAACTGACTCCTACTGTATTCAACAGAGCAGAAAATTTCACTCGGTTCCTGCCACACGTAGAAGGCGAAAGTAGTATGTTCGTCCTGGGGAAGGAAACACCAGCTACACAGTTCAGACAATCAAAAGTTAACCAATTAATGAAATCTTTATTTTAATTTTTTTTTTATTCCAGGGTATCCCAGCCAACTAGTAATACTCTGCGTTTAGAACTAGTCCAAAATGGCGTTTTTTAATTTGCAACACGATTGCATGGTTTCAATGTTTTGTAATTGTTTCGAATTCGCAGGAAAATTTGTGTAGGTATTCCTACTACGCAGCTTACCTTTCCCCCAAAATGGCGACTTCAATTTTAAGTATGGTTCTGGCTTGAATTATCCTCACTGTCACCAATTAAACCTCACAAGGATCGAATTGTATTTTTAAATCATGACTTATTTTGTTTGTAGTCATTAACGTATTATTATTTTTTTATTTAGTTAAATTGTGTGTGGTTATGAACAAGATCGCTCTAAAACGACTGATACTTTCAAAGAAGGACTTACAGGGAAGTGAAATCACGAAAAGTAATTCGTTCAAGTTTTCACGAACTAAGCCTAATAGTGAACTTTTATAGCAACACTTGATGCTATAAAAGTTCACCATTAGGCTTAGTTCGTTAAAACTTGAACGAATTACTTTTCGTGACTACAGTAAGTAAGGTGTTTTTTTTTTTTTAATTCGTGAAGCCGTTGCCTATCTCTCGATCACGAATGCAGTAACACCACTGACAGCGCGGTTTTTGGGGCGACCAGTGAAACCTATTTCTGATTTCTGCTTAGGATGTCCAACACGAAAGCTAAAATTTCGCTATTATTCAACGTGAGAGACGATGGTTATAAAGTTTTCACACCATAGGTACATATGCAAATGAAATTTTCAATATTATCGGCCGAGTCTATGGGCATTTATAAGAGAGATGTAAAGTGTGATAACGGTAGACGACGAATTAGCCAAATGAAAAGCAGTTCATGTGGAAAAAATTACAGATAAAAAAAGTTATTTTCTGACTGGGTGGGTTGGAATATACAATTTGGAATGTAAGGTAGTAATAATAATAATAATTAATAATAATAATATAATACTGCTTTATTCAAGTACTGGTACAGGTACTGGCACGAAGCCCTTACAGAATTGTGTGTGCAAGCAATTAACATTTGATTTATAAAAAATCTACTATTATATCAAGTAATTGTTAAACATAAATTAAACATTATGGTATTTTATTTACTAGTATATTGTACTTGTACTTTAAATACATAAATGTCGACAATTAAGTCTACACGTTGTCAACATTAATAAAAACAAATATAATAGTAATAATAATAATAATAATAATTTACCGCGATTATTGGAGGGATTACAGAAGCGTTTTTGGCCTCTAATACCGCTCCTGTGAGGGGACGGTTTCGATCGATACCTTTGTAGTTTGACGATTTTATGCAATGATCCCAGTCGAGCGTTTCAGGAAATGGTCTAACCGTTCGGTATATAACAGTCTTCGGAACTCTGATACAGAAGTCGCGCTTACTGTCTCCTTGCGCAGCACATTTCAGATTGGGACCACCCTAACCGTGGACTGAAATAAGTCCACGGATAATCTTATATGTCAATATAAGATCGAATCGCATTCTTCGCAATTCTAGCAATTCAAGCCCCGTCCTCGTAAGGCGCACCCCGTAACTAATGTCACGGAGGCCTGCAACACCCTTCGTCAACTTGCGCTCAATAAGCTCAATGAAGTCAACGCCCTTTGTCAAACAAGGGGACCAGACAGGTGTTGCGTACACAAGGAGGTGACGTACGAAGACCTTAAAAACCCAGATCTTTGTCATGCAGTCCCCAGACGTACAGCACCTTTACAATGGCTGATCGTAATATTCGCCTCCAATTACTTATACAACAAATACATCTGAACTATTAGTGTAAACGAGATACAAGAGACTGTTTTAGAAATTAACATTGATGCTAGGTGAACCAGGGACTCATACTGGGAAAACCTCATATAATGGTCAAGAGATAAGCCAGAATACATCCCGTAACTGATGAAAAAAGCTTATAGTCTCTAACGTTCTCCTGACTGGCAGGAAATTTGGCTGGATCCGTTTGCCAATGATATAGTATGTATTTATGCTGCGGTACAATACGTTTATAGCACACATTAGTTTGTGTAGTTAAATACATTTATTCCCCGAATGACTTAATGTATGGCGCAGTTTGGTTATGTCTGGAACCGCTTTCCAGTGATATACGTATTTATGCTGCGGTACAATAAATTTATAGTACACATTAGTTTGTGTAGTTAGATACATTTATACCCGGAATGACTTAATGACGCAGTTTGGTTATATATGCAACGGGACAATTACTTTGTGGATTGTACATGGTTCGTGCATCACAAGTTTACTTTTACAATTGTCTTCCAGTGCTTGGTAGGTTGAAATGTAAGGTTTCGTCAGAATTTCAAGTTTACACTTATCGGTAACCTTAATTACTTTAAAAAAATTTAGTTATGAAAAATACATTTTTTTTCATGACTGATTCTTTTTTATGCAACTTGGAGAACGAAAAGTAACACTAGAATTGCAAGGAAATTTCCAGCATTTTTCAGTAAAAAAAAAAGAAATATACATATTTCCATAATTTTCCGATATCGACATTTTTTTTCCTGTGTAAGGGCGCGTTTACGCCGCGACTCGCCTTTGCATTCTCGCAACGAGAACTCAATCGCCATGGGAAAGGTGACATTGCAATGGTAACAACGCTAAATGGATTAGCTAAATCCGACATCGTTTGAGTAAATACTTGCAGTCTTATAATCCGTGCCAATAATATAAAGAATTCCTCATGACGAAACAATTTTCCCAAACGCTTCTGAACTCACGTTATTTGCTGTTTTCGTTGCGAGGCGGCAGACATAAAGCCGCCGCCATGTTGGAATTTGAGGTGGTTTCTAGCTTCTAGCTGCGAGAATGCAAAAGCGGGTGGTTGCGTAAACGTGCCCTAAGAACGAACCGTGTTATGTATGCAAATCATAAATGTAAGAATATAACGTGCCTGAGCACAAACTGGCGTAAGTTTGAACAAATATCGTGTCCTATTACAATAGTGTCGTGGGTCGTGGGTTTCCAGCCTGTGGGGGGGGGGGGGGCGCCATTATTTGAGTATAGGGGAAGGGGGAATAATGGAGGAATTTAAATGAAACCTCGAAATTTTCAATTCCTCTCTCAAAATCACTGGAACAAACTCTTGATCTTCCCTCCTTCTCCCCGTAAGAAAATTGATTTTTCGTACACTTATTGAGGCTTCAGTGTACAAGAAACTAAATCTTTTATCAGCAGACAGTACAATGTGATATACTTTAAAATGTACGAACTTAGTTGTATTTTTTATTAATGGTTTATTATAATACTATCTTAATTAATCTCAGCATTATTATTTGAAACTTCCCAACAAAATGTATACTAGAGCTATAAATATTCAGCTAGAATTGTTTTTTATGTATTTTTGTTCATTGTGTGGTAGGCCTAATAGAATATATTTTTTTGAAATTATTTATGTGTTTAGATGATAAAACGTACAGTTGTCGTTATTTTTATATATTTTTTTTCTTCTTTTGAAATTCAGACCAAAATAATATTATTACTTAAATGTAAAAAACGACATCAACAAATCTCCAATTTTATGGATAAAGTATCATGTTTTGAGGAAAATACAAGGGTGACTGCTTTCAAAGAGTTGTTATTTAAGCCTCTATTTCATCAGAATTCACAGCAGGTAAAGTTTGGTATAATGAATGCGCAGGTCGTGTCAACATGTCCATGATCCAAACGCAGGAAACGCTTATATATCACAGCCTAATATGAAGAATACCTCCATAGCCGAGGGTTTTTTTTTAATAAGTATATTGAAGGAGCTAGACATCAGTTAGCATTGAAATTGGCAATTTCAAAACAATTTAAACACGCATGGGGGGGTCCTGCAGCGAAGTTACTTTAACTAAGACCGTCGTCACTCTTCCACTGTCGCCATAATGGAGTGACCTCCGCTTTCTCTGCTGTTGGGCTGGACTTCCCGCTTCCCTTTTTCCGTCCGTACCCTGCAACTTCCTCAACGGCGTGTCTGCTTTACGCGAAGCTCCAATTAAATTGGAACTTGGGTAACAATCAACCATACATTTGAATCAAATTGCTTAAACATTAATTTTCACACTAGCAGTCGCACCCGGCTTCGCCAGGGGCTTCGTTTCGCCCATGGTTGTTTCCCAGTTTTCGACCCTCTGCCCTCCACCTTTCCTCCTACCCGTCCCTATCCATTTCTACCTCCCCTTTGCTACACGTAATTGAAGTTGGATGGGTAATGAAATTAAATACTGCTCCTTCCCTTCCGCGTTTTGCAAGATTTTGAAAAAAAAACTGATTCGTTTTCCATTGTAACCCTCTACTGCTTGAAGTAACCTGGTAGCTCTTTTTTTTTAAATATACTTGTATCAGTCGTGGGATTCGAACCTGCATTCTCTTGGTCTGGAGACGACGATGTTAACCAATGGGCTGTACTTGCACGCTTTGCTCCGTGGACCCTTCACAAAGCTAGCGCTGGGTCTTGGAGTCTGTTTTTTTTTTTTTAATGAAAAGTGGTACGATGCAGATTGGATGGCCTTTGCGGTAGAGGGTTAAAAACCAAAAAACTTACCTATTAAGTTCGTAAATCATACACGTAATGGTAACAGCCGCTCCGCCAACCCCAGTCTCCCAAACTGTTTAGTTATTAAAGCATTCGAAAGCCATGGAAAAGTCTAACGTACGTACTACCCAACACACAGGCATTCACCGTCCACTGCGCCCCCCTCCCCTTTCTAATCCCAGTATATCACTTTGGCTTGAGCGATCCGTACCGTTTGGGAAAAAAACCTGTTCTTCGTGAATGACGTCATAATTGTAAGACTTACAACTGCAATGACAGCGCAGAGCAAATTATTGTTAGTCGAGGAAAATAGAAATTTGTTCAATAAGGATCTCAGCCCAAAGCTATGCACCCAATTACAACCACTAGTTATAAACCTAAACCAAATACAATACTCGTGCCCCTTCCCATTTAGTCGCCCACATATTTCGTCCACCCCCTGTCTTATTTCAGATTTTTTTTGGGGTAAACCTTGTCCGTGCACCCGAGCTACTGTATTTAAAAGTGGTTTAGATAATCCTTGTGGTTTTCTCGCGATGCGCGGTCTAAGATGGAGTGGGATCATATACGGGAGCCACGCTCCAAAAATTGCTGACCTTTTAAATTGCCCGTTTTCTGAGGACTTTATTTTTCCTTTAGTTATACAGTTTTTTTTTCTGACCGCCCCTTCATCTTATCATGCCCTGAAAAATTTGCATGATCTCTGTCGAGAATGTTTGAAAAATCTAAACTTTAAAACCCCTGTGAACACGCATGATCGGGGATAAGAAGACGCAGTGCCGTAGGAAGGGAAAGGCGGGTGAGGCGAGCAAGGTGCCCGCCTAGGTCGCCGCCTTTCTGGGTGGGCCGTGCTGAATTCCTTCCAACCGCGTAACCGTGGAAGTCGTAATATTATTGTACATTTTATTGTACATAACTTTACTTTTACTCATTTTCATTTTTTATCCTCTTGATCTCTTTTACAATGTTTTTATTACAGGTTGCCAGGCGATTGGTGAATCGGATACTTTCCTTTCCCGCATCTTAAATGCTGTCCTTTTTTGGCTGGATGTCAGTGACTCCCCGGGGTCCTTTCCTGACCGGTGTGCTACTGCACCAAATATTTTATTATTATTATTAATAAGAGACGTGCTTGCTTGGATTTCGTTACCGAGCGCTTTTGACCAATTACTCATTTTTTTTAATGATTAGATACTGTAACTGAAAACGGAAATTAAATTAAAAAGTTTATATGGAAGAACTTCATTGTATTTGCGTCTTGCGTCGTATGGGGAGGCTTGCACCCAAAAAAAAAAATGAAAAAAATTGAAGAAAAAAAAGCATTTTTTGATTCCCGTTGAATTAGTTATTTTGAAGTATTGACATTTAGTTTGTTACAGCGGAATAGCTTATTTTCATCTCTTTATTACCTCAATTGAGGTATTTTGATCAGTTGACAAGGCAAAATTATCATGAAATCGCGTTTGTTCGATAAAGACACGCTTTTTTTTTAATCGTTAATAATCGTTAGCTTCAAATACTTCCATTTGCCCAGTACGGGTCTCGCTCATTTACTAGGAGTAGTTAGTATTTACTTACGTAAGCCTCAATATAGCATACGTGAATTTTCTTTATTGAGATGGGCAGCGTGGGGTGCCGCTCAGTTGGTTCCCCTTGGGCGCTAAGAGGGATAGCTACGGCCCTGAGAAGACGAAGCGATTTAAAGAATTTTGACCACAGAAAGTACCATTTTAGGTCGGTGTTTTTTATACCCCCCCCCCCCCTCCTTGACGAGGCCTAAAAATATATGACTTTCTCTATAGAGGGCTGGGAAAATGAAGCCTACCAGCCCCCCTTCCCACCACCATCCGGTGATAAATAAAGATCAGTCCCTAACACAGGAAAAAAAAGTAAAATCTTAGTGAGTTAAATAATTCTAATTTCCGTTTCTCCTTATATCGATCGTATTTCTTCTTTTTATTTCGGGTTTTGGCGTCGCCTGCCCAGTTCAAAGACATCAAATCGGTTGGTGGCTCTAGATTGACAATAAGGATCCGTCGTATAACAACAATGCGCTTAAGGGTTTTCTACGCAGTTGCTGCCCTCAACGGAATATGCCGTAAACCACCATCATGAGCAGACGACCAAATAAAAATGTGTCGTCTGTAATAAAAACGAGAGTGAAAGCGACTAGTCTAGTGACCGTTAATCAAGCCGGGGCAGCGAGGGGGCACGCTCACAAAGGGCAGCAGTCACAGAAGAAAGGGAAAGCGAGGCTGGCGAAATGACGTTTTCGGGGCGAGAGCTGGGGATTGGGAAGGGGCGGAATGTGGAGTGTGGGGAGGGGACAGTCTTTTATTTCCTTTTGCGCTACGGAAAGTCCCAATTATCAGCGGGAATTAATGTGTCCCATGACCCCTCCAGTAATGACCTTCCAATCATGGCCTAGACAAGAAAGCCCCTACATGTCAACGCAATACAGCTGCACTCGTTCTGCTGCCAGCCCCCGCCCCGCTTCTCCTCCTCCTACGAACCCCCTACTCCTCAGTCTAGGGTCGAAACAGCCATGAAACCCAACGAATTTTCCTCCTAACGTGGGAAAGGGTTGGGAAGGATAGGTAGGGTTAATATTTGGATAATCTTGTCTCACGTGCTGTGGACTACTGGCGTAGTCTGCTGATGAACTACTGCATGGCGCTATGTGTAATTAGGGCTAAGGGTGTTTACGCAACGACTCGCCTTTACATTATCGCAGCTAGAATTTAATGGCCATCGCGAAGATGTCGCTATCATGGTAACAACGCTACCTGGATTCGCTAAATCCGTCATTGCTTGAGTTAATGCTTGTAGTCTTATAATTCGTGACAATAAGATTAAGAATTCTCCCTGACGAAACAGTTTTCCGAGTCGTTTCTGAATTCACATTATCGCCTGTTTTCGTTGCGAGTCGGTGCAGCTAAAACCGCCGCCATGTTGGACTTTCAGATGATTTCTAACTTCTAGCTACGAGAATGCAAAGGAGAGGCGTTGCGTAAACACGCCTTAAGGGCGCGTTTAGCACCAAGACCTCGCTCGCCAAACGCTATTTGCTAGTCAACCGTTATTTACTTACGATTAGTTTCCAGTTTCTACTAGATGAATGTGGCAATTCATTTAAGTAAATTCATTATAAATAACAATTATGCTAAATTATGTTATGTTATGTAAGTAATTTTACATATTGTCGCAACATTGTTGTCATTCCTCGCTATTTCCTAAATTTGCTATTTTCGCACAAAGAAATTTTTCTAGTGGTGATCAGACGACAGTAGAGTGAATAGCTGTTTGCAGCAAGAATTCAAAATCCAACATGGCGTCCATTTCGGGGTTATCGAAACGAAAAATCGCAGTAAAAATCGTTTTCTTGCCATAAATCGAAGCTGTCATGCCACATACTTCGTACTTCGAGGCACGAGGAGAACATCTGGTCCCGCGAAGTTGCCGTGGTTACAACGTATGGACATCTCCAAAGCCGCATGGGCCGATAAAGACGAGAAGCGCAGTCAGCAGATTTAGTATTAACCAAATAAAAGATAGTGAGCGAGAAAATTAAAGTTGTGAGTCGTTGTGATATTGAACAGAGGAGATTGTCATGCGGTGATCACTGTTACCAGATTGGGGGGGGGGGGCGACGGGGGGTTTACTCCCATCTCTAGAGGTACTGATTGCAGTTGGGGCGGCAAACAGAGGTGGAAAATATTTGGGAGAAAAAATTTGGGGGTAATTCTAGGATGGGAGAATTTCGGAATTTTGCAAATTTGTAGGTTTTCCTTCCGTGTCACCCAGTTTTCATTCATCTAGACACACGCTAGTGTGTCACCGCCAAGTAGACTTTTTATTGTTGTTGGAGCTTAATTGTCAGAGCGTAATTGTTAGAGTGTAATTGTTGTCAGATGGCGGCTCACTAGCAGACCGTGTCTTTTAACTGAAACCAATTTATACGTGATTTCAGCATACTGGTGTAAATTCCCCATGCGGTAGAAATCTTTGCAAATCGTTTGAATCAGGTGTCTTCGGTGCAGTAACAAAGAAAACGTCAACACGAAAATGTGGGAACGTGTCCTTCATGGAGAAAAAGTGTCCTCAATAACGTTGATTTGTGTTACTGGTGACTAGTAGTAACTAGTAACTAGTAACTAGTCCGCAGGCTCCCATGTTAAATCTCATAGGGTATAACGACACGTCTACAGCTCATTAGGGAAAGTTCCCAGATCTAAACTTCGGCAGACAGGTAACGCGTCGTATGGGGAAGTGCCTTTTTCTAAAATGGGGGTTGCAGCTAGAAGCACGTGGCCCTGAAGTGGCTCGTAAGTGCAAAATTATTGTTGTAACCATTGTTTGTATTGTCATTCAACAGTAGATTATAACATCCTTAAGTGTTGCACGCTTATCGTTTCAGTACACATATTGTCAGAATGCACTGTTTTTGCAAATAGGTGGTTCACTAAGAGACAGAATATTTTTATCTTTTATTGCAAAGGTTTGGTCTTTTTTTTTACGGTACACGACTCCAAACTGAATTATCTGCCCCACCACGATAAAAGGGACAATTTTACTAGAAAGAAGATTAGGAAACAAAATGCACATCGTCAGCGCAGGTGGGAACGTGTTCTTTATGGAGAAAAAGTGTCTTCAATAACGTCACGCAGACATTTTATTTTTATGTAGACTTACTGTTCTTGCAGTCTAGTGTAAGTGACGAGTAATTTTAAACAGCTGACGAGTTAATTAGTTTTAGTAATCTTCGTCTGCCACCAGAATATTAGAATTATATGAACATTTACGATTCCGTGAGTTTGTAGTATGTGTTCATAACGATTAACGTTTACCTCGGGAGAGCCGAGTGAAGGGGGATGCGCTGATTGAGTGAGCGAAGCGAACGAAAATCAGCGTTTGTTAGCCAGTGCGCTCAAAAATCGGATTAAATAGACTTAAGCATGCGAAACATGGGCATACAATACGCCAAACCATGTCCATTTGGCTGGTGTAACGGCTAATTGGCAATAGGAAACGTAAGAATTATGAATTAGAAAATTTATAGACACTCCAGACAAAAAAGGTAGAGGTGACTATTAGACAGTGGAATTCTTTGTATTCACAGGCCTATGAAAGTTGTGATATCCACCCAAAACCAAAACTGGTATAAGAGCAGCTGCCAAGTTTCCAAGAAGGGTCGGCCTTTCAAAGTAGCGATATCATTCAACCAGGGAAAGGCCGCCAAAGTTAATCCTATTAGCCAAGTTAATCGCACGGAATAATACTTTGGACGTTAAATGAAAACTTGAAGATTGCTACCGCTAGTAGCAATCTTCTAGTTTTCATTTAACCTTCGAACTATTAGTAGGTGCGATTAACTTGGCTAATAGGATTAACCTTGGCGGCCTTTCCCTGGTTGAATGATATCACTACTTTGAAAGGCCGACCCTTTTTGTAAACTTGGCGGCTTCTCTAACCAGTTTTGGTTTTGAGTGGATTAGTCATTACTCTAAGCTAAGGAATTCTTATTAAGTGAACGTCTTACTAAATGAATGCTTTTTTAAAACATAAGCTACTTACTTTACTTTATTTCAGAGCTTACAGGCCCACAAATCCATACGCTCTAACTTAAAAACTACTCCTAACCTACTTAACACCTAAGCCGAACAAACAGCACAACCTCACATAAGCTACGTCGCAAGTTGCAACAATAAAATATTATTTTGTTGTTAAGCAAATTGTGTTGTTTCGATTTTTTTAAGCAGTGGACTGTACATTTTGTTTCTTTAATATTACGCTGAGGAGAACTGCTTACACGGAGATTTTGTCTTTTTACCTGATTTAATTATCTCGATTTGCGATTTTTATGTAAGATCGAAAATCAGAAGGAAAAAAACCAACAAAACAAAGTTTCACTTTCGCCTTAGGAGTAATGTGCCTGTAACAACGGAGCTGTTTTTACGATATGACTTTTTTTCGTCTTTTTTTAAATTTGTGATTGTATTTAGTTTTGCGATTATTTTTAGGGAAAATTTTCTTTATCTACTCGATATTGAAAAAGAATTTCTATGGGTTTTCTAGAGGAAAATAAATGCACTGCAATTTCAGGAGCAAATGTTTCCAGGCATTCGGCAACAATGTCGGTGCTGGAGTCTTAGAATTAGAATTGGAGTCTGTTTGTTTGTCTGCAGTCACAATGAAATTTTAATCGATCCATTTCATAATTTCTGCATGCATTCCATAACAATTTGTGGATTTAATTTACTAATCGAATAAAACTGGGAATAAAGGGTGAGTTTTCAGTCTTCAAGTATCAAAATTAATCAGGCATCGTGAATAAGGCATTGTTAATCAGGCATTAATCATTATTAACTGAATTTATTCAGAAAATTAATGAGCCAATAAAAGACATGCCACATAAAACGACACTTGGAGCTGCGCGCGTGTGACGTATTGTCGATAACTCCGGTTATAGATAATAAAATCCTTCGGCCCCATATTCCCGTTGAGATATCTATATATAGGGAAGACCGAAGAAATACGGTGAAATCTAACGGATTGTTAATACTGAATAAAATAAACATCGAAATTGTTACCCATATAATGTTTATAGTTCGGTTCTATAGTGTTGAGTTTCACGTCGCTGGATCTCACGGTTGTGCGCGGCTAAGCTTTACACACGCGTGTTTGGTGGTAGCTGTCGGTGTTTTCTCCGAATTCGAGCATCATTTCCAAGAATTAGAATGTTTTATAATTGTTCAAACTATACCGAAAGATTACGTACCGTCAGTTGATGCAATAACCAATACGGCAGCCCTTCTTATGCAAAGACGCTATGTGATGTCATCGCTATACGCCGAAGATGGGGGACACCCAAGTAGGCTCGGTGGTGTAATCTAACATGTGCCCACCTTGGAATAAGCTATTGGTAGCGCGGCAAGGATCACCACCGACAAGCTATCCCACCTCTGTTGGAAAGGCGGCGACATGGTTCACCAGTGACAATGTCCCTCAACGACAATCTGGGCCACTGTCATTCTAGGCCATCCTTGATTCGCTCCTGTCAAGTTTGACCACCGACGGGCTACGCCACTTTTAGAAAATGGTACGGAATGTCGGGATCGTGACCTCACCCGACATTCAGACCAGTTTTCATTCTAGATTCGCTCCCGTCAAGGTGCACCGACGACAAGCTATGTCACGTTTAGAAAATGGTACTGAATGTCGGGACCTCACCGACATTCAGGCCAGTTTTCATTCTAGATTCGCTCTTGTCGAGGTGCACCGACGACAAACTATGCCACGTTTCGAAAATGGGACAGAATGTTGGAACCACCTTCGACACTCAAACCCACTTCGTTAGTTGTGATTGCGTGACTAGTTGCGGTTTTTGATGTTATGTGCATACCGGAGGCAAGCACGGCAGCGTGAGCGAGACAGGCACAAAAGGTGTCGTTCGTTCCCATTAGGGTGCATTTAGGGAACGAGTCATTCTCGCTCGCCGAGTGCTATTTGCCAGTCAACCATTATTTATTTATGATTAGTTTCCCGTTGCTGCTAAATGAATGCGGTAATAGATAACAAATTGAATGTATTATAAATAACAACACGGATTAAGAACAAAGTGCTACAGTAATTTTAAACATTGCTACAAGATTGTTGTCATTTCACGCTATTTCCAAAATTTGCTATTCTCCCTCAAAGTACAGCTTCTAGCAATAATCAAACGTCGGTAGAATAAATAGCTTCTCGCAGCGAGAATTCAAAATCCAACATGGCGTCCATTTCGTGCCTATCGAATCGAAGACAAACCATCGAAAGCCGGCATAACAAAAAACATTCCTTCGTCTTGTACTGCAGTAAAAATTGTTTTCTTGTTGTCATAAATCGAAGCTCAAATGTTGCAAGCATCGTACGCTGTGTCACGAGGCACGAGGAGAAGATTTGCGTCTGCCTCGTTTCTATGGTTACTAATACGTATAGACGACTCGAAAGCCGCATACTCCGGTAAAGGCGAGAAGCAGCCATCAGATTTCGTATTGATCAAGTAAAAGCTAGTGAGCGAGAAAACTGTCGTTGCGTAAACGAGCCCTTAAAGTTCACCGCCGACAAGCTAAGCTGGTTTTTAAAATGGCACAGAATGTTGGGGTCATTCCGTCATTCAGACGTGTTTTGAAACTGGGAATATTTCCATCAAGGTCCACCACCGACAAGCTATGCCATTTTATTAAAATGGGGCAGACTGTCGGGACGCCCTCGTCATTCTACACCACTTGGTTTATTCTACACCCTAGGATCACTCCCGACAAGATCCCTCACCGACAAGTTAGGCCAAAAAAATAGGTTAGCTTGTTGGAGGAACAGTTTGTCGTTCTTTGACGACAAGCTGTTCCTCGGAAAAGCTAACCCATTTTTAACGCGCCTGGTTAGCATAGCCTACAGGTCAGCCAGACATGTGTCATTTTTTTTAAGGTAATAATGGTTTAAGGCCACTAAAAGACACAGATTCAACCAATAAACCAAATGCACAATTCTTCATTACAGCTTTATTTGAGTTCCGAAATACAGTACTTACTAAGCAACTCTTCAGTAATACGAAAGCCAAACTGTGAGCCAAATTAACGGGAAGTCATTCTCTCTGTGCCACCATGGAGTAATTAGAAGATCACAAGTATACAATTCCTGGAGCGATCGTCCGATCTAGTAATTTTGTCCTGATCTCGAATATGCAGGCAGTATTCCCATCCCTCGTTAACCCCAACTCCCCCAACCCTGGATGTTGGTTAGTTGTAGGTTCACTTACGAAAAGTGGAACTAAATATAAGCCGAAATAGGCCTACACGGAATTTGTGAAGATTAGCGTAAAGGTTTTTCCCGTTGATTTAAAGTTGTGTTAGCCATGAAACCAAAAGAGTTTTTGTTTTCGAAAGAGTGTCGGTAATTAACTGAAAGAGTGTCTGGTAAGTCTTCTTTGTCACGAGTTATTCTGGAAGCTAACAAAAAAAAAAATGTAAATATGCATATTTGGGGGTGCGTCGAAGGAGTAAGGGAGGGGACCTGCGTTATCTAAATCGACGAATGTCTGAATAAACTCAACTGAGCAGAAATAGATTCTACATGTAAGCTAATCAAAGCCCGTGCAGTTATGTGTCGTGTAAGTACAAGAATACATGTGAACATAATTGTAATCTGAAAATTATAAAAGCACGAGGAATTGTTGAGATAAGTAAGTTTTAAAGTGCACAAACAATGCTGTAAATCACAACGTTTCGGGAATAATAATAATATATAGAGACGATGCTCGAGGCATCCACCCACCCAAATTCCCCGGTGGCAGATGTTAAGTGCAAGAAGTACTACCATTATTACCGTTGTTTTTTGCCGCATGAGGGAGGAAACCGGAGTACTTGGAGGAAACCCTCGTGCAACGGGCGGGAAACAACCGGAGAAAAACCCGTACATATACAATTCCCATCGCCAGGATCGAACCCGGGTCTGAACGAAGCCAGAGATGTACAGCCGGGACCAGGACGCCTATCGAATCTGACGCCCCAGGGCTCACAGCTACCCGTGCACCCTCCGGGAATAGTTGCCTCCACGTTTTCAAGTGTAAGGAATCGGCTTAATAAATATCATAAATTACAAAAAAAAGTTACACAAACATCAAGCCAGCAGTAAAGCAGCTGGTGAGGGGAAAAAAATTACCCTTGCTGAGGGGAGAACATCAAAGTCACCAATGAAATTAAAGAATAAAACAAGTCTAAGCTTATCATGAAGAAAACACACAGCAACAGTGAACCAGGCTGAGTCTCTCGAATTCTTTCCTGAAAAATGCAGGTTAGAAGTAAAGAGCAGTTAGTTTAAGAAGATATATAAGCTGCAAATTGAGTGCTCTTCTCATCTAGCTTGCATTTTGGAGGAGCGAAGTGTGCTCAACCTCGCTCCCTGTATTGCTTGGCTATTTTGCTCAAGAAACACTTCTGCTCATTTGTTTGTTCATCAGCCTCATTTGTTTAACTTTATGCTTTGTTGCCAGTGTGATACTTGCCTGATTTTCTATGTAATTTACGATGTTTTTTTTTTTTAAACTGATTTAAACCTCTGATTTTAACCTCTGAACGTCGGGGTTTACAGTATTGTTTGTGCTCTACAGGGTACGTATGTAGTGGTATGTATGTGCATAACTAACGCTATTCAGCAGTAGCTTTAAATTATAAGTTTTCTTTTTTAGTTACCAAGAACACTGCACTTGTTTTGCAGATTTTGTCTTTACGTCTGTGCCATTATTGTATATTAAGTGAATTTATCTGCAGTTTAACTAGCATATTTTTCTGCTGTATTTCTGCAGATCATTTTCAGTTGGTAGTTAGTAGGTATCAGTTTTCAAACCGTAGGTGTACAAGAAAAATCAATGTGAAAAGAATGTTGCATTTGCATTTGGCTATAGTTTGTTCCACACTGTGTTTGCAGGAAACTTCCTGTGTGACACCACGTGTCCTTGCACTTACTGTGTCCTTGCGCTACGAGTGAGTCCACGAGTGGGATATTTCCGTGCTTTTTACACCCGTAGTGGAAGGAAACGTGGCGTCATAAGTCACTTTCCTGCAAACAAAATGTGGAACAAACTATAGTACAGTACTTGGAAAATAAAAGACTTCATTGTTTAAGTTATATTAATTCGTTGAAGTAAGATGTTAACGCAGTTCAGAATGAATGAGAAAGGTTGACTGTCCCTTTAATGACACTCAAGTAAATAATGATGTGTCCACGAATGTGAACTTTAGACGTATTAGACGTTTAGCGTATTTTTTTTGCTTTTGCCTAAGTTGAGCAACGCTTTACGTCTATTTATTTTTTATTTTTAAAGCAGTGTACATCACGATGCCGATTTTTTTTTCGATTTCGAAATTTGATCGCGTGTGTATAACTGAGTAATAAAGCGGTTTTTTTTTTAGAATTATACCATGATACGAATACTAAGACCTGTAGCTCAGAGATTTTAAAATTTATTTAGCTAAAACAAATTTTACCATAGGTGACGGAGTAGTCGTACTATTTTTATTTTCTTGTCAGCTTACCATCGGACATGTTTCAGCATTTCACCACTGCGCATTCTTTTTAAAAAATAATAAAATCTAGCCCGTCGTAACTTTAAAGCCACTGTAAGCGGTAGGGGTGGCACGACAATCGATAATTCGATAATATCGCGATAAAAAAAATGCGTACGTTATCGTATCGCACCTTTTCTGACTTAGCGAATTACCGTGCAAACCCCGACGCTGAAATTGTTATATCTCGGAAACCGTAATAGCTAGAAACAAGCGGTTTGCGGCGTTGCATGCGGAATTACAGAGGCTCTCCAACCAAGTGTGAAATACTGTTGCTAGCCACTTTAGCTTATTGGAGAGTTCGTTTAATGCATACGACATTTCAGCATTAAGTAGCAGCACAACTTCTACATTGTTATGATGAGGAAGCAATGGACAATGGCAAGTGCATTTACATGCCTAGTTGTCTACTGGCCAAATGGCGAGTGCCGCACAATTCACAGTCGTGAAGCTTGCACTGTAGGCATCAGCCAAGTTCTTTTTTTTTATTTAACAAAATTAAAATACTTATTCCAGCCTCAGAATTTGTTTTATCGAGATATCAACGATTATCGCGATAATTTTGAAAATTTTATCGGGATAAAAAATGTTTGTATCGTGCCATCCATCCCTCGTAAGCGGAAGACTCACTGGCGCCACGCACTCAACTTTTACATTTTTCTCAAATTCGATAGACAGCCCTACGTATTTTATTTAAAGAAACTCTTAGGCCAGTATTCTGAACACTGACTAAAACTCGTACTTGACTTAAAATGACGTCACACCTATTTAGTGCCATTCACCACCAGAACTTCGTTTGGATACATTTGGAAGAAATCGGTGGTGAATGGCATTTAATAGGTGTGACATCATTTCAAGTCAAATGACGTCACACCTATTAAGTGCCATTCACCACCCGATTTCTTCCAAATGTATCCAAACGAAGTTCTGGTGGTGAATGGTACTAAATAGGTGTGACGTCATTTCAAGTCAAGTACGAATTTTAGTCAGTGTTCAGAATACGGGCCTAAGCAGTTTTCAACTTTTTCTCTTAAAAAAAAATTCAGCTTCTTCCTTTAGCGGTTTTCCTCATGCCTACTGTTGGTATGTCATGGCCACACACCCTTTTCCACCTCCTCTCCTACCCATCCTTCACTAGGCGCACCAAAAAATGGGCCGAGAAGCGCAACACGAAGTAGACGGCAACATCTTTTAATGTGTCTCCCTCCCTGATGACAATCGTCGGCAACAAAACGATAAGATCGTGCGGCAGAAAACGCCTCGCTACTTCCTTCGGGCTTGAGCTCGTTATGCACAGCTCGGGGACAGCAGCTCCCCAGCCACTGACCCGTCAGTTCCACGCACGACTAGACAGAACAGGAGGAGGAGGAGGGGAGCACATCAACCCTCCCCCTTTCCCTCCACATACCTCACGAGACCCCCACCTCCAAAACCTCTTCCCTGACCTCCCCTACCCTTTCCTTCTCCCAAAAGCCTTTATCATTGGCGTGCAGTGGTTTCGCCAGAAAAGTCTACTACCTCCCTCCGGTGTTGTTGGGAGGGAAAAATAGCACAACTTTTCATAAGGAGGAGAAGAGCAACGAAGAAAAAAAAATAACCCTAAACATGGCAAAACCTAAATTAAAGAAGATAAGACGATCGACTAGACCATGTAATTCTACCATAGACGACAGCGTGGGTACAAAGTAATCTGCTTTATCCTCTAGAAACATTGAAGATGATAGTTTCAGAAGCGCAATGAAAATGGGTACATGAATACGTTAAAGGGATATACCTCCCAGCGCCATTTTTCTCGAACCTCCACATCAAGTACGGCCCCAAAGGTCTATTTCCTTACCGTTAGTTTTTCCCTTGCTAAAAAATCCTTTTTTAAATGTGGCGTCTATAGGAGATTTTCTGTTGAATATAATGGAACTTTATTTACTAACGATCCGTCACTAAATGATGCATTCCGCGCGTGCAATAATCATGACGTTTCATCTCTGTGTGTACATCTACTAATTTTCTAATAATTACCATGAGATCTAAAATCTAATAGCCTAATGCGGTAAAAATTAAAATTAAATATTCCAATAGATCGCCGAAGCAAAATTATAAGACACTAGCCTAGAAAATTATAAATTGTGATTTTAAAATACGAGAATCATTTCGGTTTGTGACGACACAATCGTTGACTTGATTCTGTCTCGTGTACTATTCACAAATCCCACCGAGACAGCAGCTATGCGAGGACCACAGCTACCACCCCAGCCGACCTTGGCGCTGTAATTGCTCGGATGATGATCTGCGTATAGCTGTAATTTGGCACGCGGAATGTTATAAGGCAGACCGGGTGTCCCTTTAGGACTTGAGTATTGCAGGGTTGGAAAACATTGTTTAAAAATAGAAAATACAGAGGTAACACATTAGTGGGTCCATGAGTTGCTGAAAGTAGAATAACTCTAACTTAACAAGCTAAAAACCGGACTGGCTTCAGCATCTAAACAGCCTGCTGAAGCCAGTCCGGTTTTGAGCTTGTTAATTTACCACCTTGCACAAGGTGTCTGTGTTCTCATCCACAGAGTATTCTCTACTGACGAGCCCAAACAAGGGCGGAACAGTCTGTCTAGCTATCTCTACGGGTGTGAGCAGCTTGATTTTAAGTTACCAACTGCCATTAATAGGCCTAAATGTGGGTGTCTTAACATTTAGTAGAATGAATCCCCATACGAGCAGTATAGTTGCTGCTGTTTAGCTTGCTGAAGCCAGTATGGTTGTAAGCTTGTTAATTTACCACCAGCAAGGTGCTATGCTCTCATCCACAGAGCATTCTCTACTGACGAGCCCAAACAAGGGCGGAACAGTTTGTTTAGAGATCTCTATGGGTGTGAGCAGCTTGGTTTTAAGTGATCAACTGCCATTAATTGGCCTAAATGTGGGTATCTAACATTTAATAGAATGGAGCCCCACACGAGCAATAGTTGCTGCTGTTTAGCTTGCTGAAGCAGTATGGCTTTGAGCTTGTTAATTTACCACCTGCAAGGTGCCTATGCTCTCATCCACAGAGTATTCTCTATACTGACGAGCCCAAACAAGGGTGGAACAGTCTGTCTAAATATCTCTATGGGTGAGAGCAATTTGATTTTATAGCTTTATAACTACTGTTTCCAGCCAGTTATCGAACTTTTCTTTTGATGTTAAAAATTGGGAAATAGGTGTTTGGAGAATATTCCATGCATGTGGTGCAATTATCGAACACCGTGTGCCAAAATTATCCAAACCCATAGAGTGGACATCCAGTAGAATTTATGCTTTACTGTGAAAGCTTTATTACTGGTTTTTGTGCTTTAGAATCGATAAAGCTTTCACATTTACGAGAAAATTCTGCTGGATGACAAACTCCTGTGGGTGTGGATGGAATGCTATCGGCACATTAAAGGGGTGTGGAGATTTGTTGTAAATATATAATTGTTGGGCTTTATTTTAAACCTCAAACCTCACTCTAACGTGTTGCTGAACTTGACATTGGCATACTGAATCGGTGCACATTACGTTGGTTTTATGTGTCAGAAATATAGAGGGGCGGGTGTGTTAACTTTCCGTCTGTCAGGAATACCCTCGAGCAGATTATCTTAATGTGCTATTTTTTTAGGAATGCGCAGAAGCTGCATGTTTTACAGGCTTCAGTGCAGCAGTATAAAGCCACACTTGCAATGTATCAGCATAACCAGAAGCTTATAAATACATACACGTTCGTAGGACGTGGGAGTATCCGTGTCTTAACTCTTGCCTTGTATTCGACCACTTGTCACAAGGACGTCTGAGAGAGAAGCTGCAGATTTAGCCCTTTCTGGCTCTAAGCCAGTTGATTTAACATCGCCAAAATCTTATTACCAAAGCAATGTTAACAGGCATCAACTTTCCGGCCAACAACCTGGCATGCTGGTGGAAGGCACATTACGTAATTTCTACGTCAGTCGGCCTTGGCTAGAGAAAGAATGCACGTTCTTTTGCAGTTAAAGCAATTTAAACGCTACTGCTTTGGGAACCGTTCACAGCAAAAGGGATATTTTTTACGAATATTTATTCGATGAAAAACCTACACAGCTTAATTCTTACGTTTCCCCCCAAATTAAAAAAACTGACACTAGTTAGAAAACTGGCCGCAAGGAATCAGGACTCGGGACGAACGGTGGAAGAATGATTAGGATTGTGTTGGAGACTCCTGCTTCATGCCTTTCGCTCCTGCTATAATGTTCGTATTTTAGCAAATAAATTTCATCACAATAGCTCTCATCAGCAAATCTGGAGGAAAATTAAAAAAAAAAGCTATCATATCCCACGTTGACAAAAGCACACAAGCCGGCACAATCACACCTCCAACAAGTACAGACAAAATTCACCACTTAGTTGCGTCATGGTCTCATTGATTCGCCACTTGACCAAAACTGAAGAAAACTCCTAAATCCTAATTCTATTTTTTTAAGCATTATTGTACTTTGAATGTATTCGATTTACATACGCTGCCCGTTTTATTTTAATTTCTAAATTAATTGCAGGAAAATTGCAGAACCCATAAAGTCGAATTTTTTTTCTATCTTCAAGGCATGCATAGCAACCGTGGTTCTCAACCCACAGTTTAAAGGGGTTTGGATGCAATATGTTATTTAAAAAAAAATTAACGTGGTGAAGTGGGACGAAACTTTTCATCAGCATATTGATAAAATTCATTAGTTTCAAATACTCAAGCTGAAAGTTCATTTACCCTGAATATAATATGTTTGTTGCGTACAAATTGTATGTTCTGCTTTGCTTTTAAATTATGGATTTGGGGAGGTACTTTGAAATGTATTCCAACAAAGGAATTTCAATATTAACGCAGCTTGCTATATATACGGAAAGTCTCAGGTTGAGAAAAATTGTATAAGATTTCCCACTAGCATTAAGAGGATGAACAATAATGTTATTAGCAACACAGTGCGCCGTATACCTTAAGCAAGGTGCGTGAACCGTTTATTCATTAGAATACGATTAATTCGTACAATATGTAGCTCGTGACAGCTATAGTTATGGCCAGTCCTTCAGTTGGTACACAAAAAGTAGGAATTTCTGTGTAATTCCGTATATTTCTGTGCAATTCTGCATAATAAAAATACCCCCCAAAATTATCCAAAATTATACCCAAAATGTCTGACCTTCCATTTAGAGCACATTCTGTTGCATAGACATGGGTACTGCCTGGAAACCAACCGTAATACAGACCAATATATGTGTAAAATCAAGAGCGGTCACGTTACAACGGCAACTTTACTGTTTGAGATTTTGTGAGATGTTTTTCCTTGAATTGCTTACTCGTGTGTAATTAAATCTAAATCTACACTAAATCAACCCTTTAACAATGTGACACGTCCTAGAAGTGCGGCGTGGTCGTTTTAAGTGATCGTTGCCTAACACATGTTCAACAGGCATTAAATAAACATTCAAGAGACAAGATTTAGGCAAATAGTTGAAAATCGAACCACTCTAATAAACAGAATTCTTGATTAATTTAAAATCTCATTCTCATTGCGTAGGTTTTTAAATCCGCAATCATGCCATTCCTGAGTATTGTACTGCGACTTGCCATGATGGGAATATTCGAGGCTTCTTTGAAATATGAAATGCACAAAGCTAAAAACCACTTTAGTAATTAAAAATATAAACAGAGTAGTCATGACGACGAAATCACGACGTTTCGGTATCTAGATCGGAACCGTTTTCAAATGAAGGGTTTAAAACGTGTTAAACAACAGAAAAAATGAATAAAACAAACGGCTGAACAGATGATCATGGTTCTAACCTTTACAGGTCTTAAGGATGTAGGGTTCTTACTAAATAAAAAATATGAAAAAATAAATAACATAAAATAATTTTTTTTCTAATTGTGCTGATTTTTTATTTGATTTTTTTATTTTTAATTTAGTTTGTATGGCACCTTACATCCGTAAGACCTGTAAGGCGTAGAATCATGACCTATCTGTTTTGCAGTTTGTTTTATTCATTTTTCTATTGTTTGCCACGTTTTAAATCCTTCACGTGAAAATGGTTCCGATCGATATGGAACTGAAACATCGTGATTTCGTCATGCACCTGGACTTGATGGCTTGTCTATATATATTTATTTTTGTTGTAATACAACCGATTTTTACTACTTACGCAACGTTTTTTCTTCCTTTTAAATTAAAAATTTAATCATTATTGTTTTAAAGTGACCCTAGAGTTTGCATTCTTATTTTTTTCTTCTTTTCACTGCTCTATTCGTTAGGAATATTGTATGTACTTTCTATTTTTTTTTGCATATTTGTAGAATCCATTGGGTCAGTAGAGTGCTGGCATAAGCCAATTTTCGTCAGCTCGGGTCATTTTCTTTAACTTAACAACACATCAATACTGCCTTAACATATTCTGTTACGCTGAAGGAATAGCAATGGTCTGGTCAGCACTAAGGTAGTTTAAGCTATTTAGAAGTGCGTTCCCCCATTGTCGTTTAACTTTAATCAATTTCAGTTACACTTTCAAGAGAACAAAGACGCTAAAAAGTTGCCTGTTGTCATAAATTATGCAAAGTGTTGTTTCAATTAGGAAATTCCCAGTGGGAGCTGAGGTTTCTTAAACGAAAATTGCCATCCAGAAAACATCCAAGAATCCATTGGGGGATTATATTTCCATCCCGTAGCTTACGCTAAAAGCAACAGCCTTTGGGCCGGAATCTATGGCTTTGCGCCTTCAAGCACCCGTTAAGGTCCTCTTGAATGTCCACGGCTTTAGTCGCGAAAACAAAAGAAGTAAGCACTTACTAAAGCCCAAAGACCGTCTCTGGAGGATTGTCCGGAGGATCCACGCCCTGAATCATTTGCAGACCGTTTGGAAACACGAAGACTGCAAAAGCTGCAAATCTTCGAGGCTTGTCGCAAAAAAAAGGGAGGGGGAGACAAAGAAAGAGGACAAACAAGGCATCTTTAAGGTGATGATAGAATTGCCACGAGTACAGTATGCGGCACAGTGACCACAACCAAGGCAGAATATTATTGCCACGAGTACAGTATGCTGCACAGTGACCACAACCAAGGCAGAATATTATTGCCACGAGTACAGTATGCTGCACAGTGACTACAACCAAGGCAGAATATTATTGAACAGTTGCGACAATTCTATGGAATAATTTGAATTTGAAGACTTTTAATTTCGGCTCTTTCAAAACACTCAGAACATTTGTATACGCACCTGACCAATTTATTTCAACCTTTAACTCATTTCCACACTTGAATTGAACTTTTCTAGGATAAATCATTTCTTTTTTTGGAAAATGTATTACTTTGTTCTTGACTTCCTTTTTTTTTTAAGGTCTTTGATTATTGCAGAGTGTTGCAAATCGTTATTTTTTTCTTTTTCCTGGAGGTCTTTTTTCCACTGGATCGGGATTGTTTTAACTATTTTCATGTAGACAAGGAAAGTTTCATTTTTAGGGCTTTTAATTTTAAAGAGCATTTAAACAGCATTTGTTACTTTCAAGCTGGAGTGCCTACCATTAACAGGATTTTTATTTATTCTTATTTTATTCTCATACAAAGCAGTGCAAAGCAAAGCAAAGCAAATTTCCGAAACATCGTGTTTTTTTTTTTATCGTATGTAAATTTGTCTACATGACTTGTAGCAAGGTTTCTGGAATTTAAGTCAAAATTAGTTTTTCTATACTGGATGTCTTAGTGGGAAAAACGTACCAGCAACAATACGTCGCATTAAAATAGTACCAGTGAGGCGATTTATCAGAGTAATAAATAACACGAGAGCATAGTTTTTTATAGATAATTTGTTCAATCACGGGTCGCATTCCGAAGCTGAAAATACCGAGTGCTTGTACGAGGTGTTTTTATCAGCTTGGGAATGTAACAAGTGGCTGAGAAAATTTATCGATACTTAAAACTACGCTCGAGTTGTATTTGAAACGAGAATATACCGTCTCCTTTAAACATCACTTCAACTTGTATAATACGGTAGTGGCTTCTCGCTTGAATTCACAATTCCTATGTACACAAAATGATGAACATGTACAAATTGTTGCAAGGTGCGTTTATTGTTTATAATAATGGTATACTCTACCGCCACCTTCATAAATAAAGCAGTTTTGTTTCCCTAACGATCCGTCGCAAATTTACCGAAACCGAACGTAACTCACCGTGATAGGACGAAATACAGTAACTTGTCAGAGTGTTTCAACCATAGTAGGCTTAATACGTGCTTTGTTTTTAATGAAAATGTTGTTTCTTAGTTTCAAAATATAATATGCTCCGTAACAATATTAATTTTTACAAATATTAGGCTATTAATTTATTTTGTACTATTTCCGGTTAATTCAAGTACCGCGTAATATTTACCTACTTGGGGTTGCCTTTACCGCTTCGCTTCGCATAGTAGTATCAATTGGCCTAACCTAATGAAGCGGCCTCACCCACTTGGGTGCCCATCTTCTGTCACTATGGTAACCATGATAAGAGCACACCGGAACTCAAATGTATTATTTGTCTTTCAGGTACGTCCGTATACGTTTAAAAATGGGTTTAGGCCTACCAAATGCAGTTCTCTCGAACGTTCGTTATACTGCGGAAAACAGGATATCAGGCGAGTCGATCGTAGAAACCAAGACGGAGGGATGAGGCTGACGGTTTAATCTGGCTGATAAAATACCGTGTGGTCGTTTTAACAGTGTTAAGGAGGCGTGATTGGCTGATGGCTGCTTTTTTTGGCTTACCATTATAGTTGTTATAAAATTACGAAGGTATATTCTCAAAGGTAAATACTTCTCTATCACATTAATTATACTTCATGTATAATAGTGCAATTCACATCTTAGGTCAGAGTATGAAAGTACAAACTATGTGCATGAACCTCGTTCAGAGGTCCACCATTAGTGTCTATCGCAACACTACGAGCATTTGTAGAGCTAGTTGCCAATGAGCTTGTTTAAAGCGCAGTAAACCTTTTCTGGCCAAGACCGTTTTGTCCATCACATCCTTTGTTACTTGCTTTGACGAAAAAATAGCAAACTATGGGCTAAACCCAAATTACACTGAACAAATGCGGGAGGAAAGCTGGGGAACTTTGAGCTTAAGTTAGGGTTAGAACAGAGGCTTGGTTTAGGGTAGTGGAAAGGAACCTAACCAAAGTTGGGCCTACTAAAGGCCTAACACAAAATCCACCTAACTAAGAGACCTAGTAGGGATCGAAGGAGGACCAGCCAGTTGGCTGGCCCGAAGGCTTTCTGATTTTTCCATGCTGGGCCCTTTGCTTAAATAACTTTTGGTAACCCTTGACAACCGCGGAGTATAACAAGGGTATAATGGGAAATGTAAGTTTCTAGAACGTTCTAGAGGCAGGAAACGGAAATAAAGTTACAAGGGATAGATAATGTCCACCTACGTAAGATTAGACACACAAGACTAAGGTTGGCCATTGGCCCGAGCAAACATGCAAGTAACTGGATTTGTGACACGCTTTGAATGTTGTCCTCAAGCATAGCATATAGCTTCATCGTTGTGGGTTCATCTCCGTTTGGAAATGTAAATTTTTCTCTATCTGACAGATTTCTTGAAGTGTCTGCTAGCCTGCAGAGCATTTTGCTTTTCTCTCTTTGCACTGGAGACGGAGCAGAATAGTTCTGAAAACAGGAGTATGTGTCACAACAGCAATACAAGCACTAACGTTGTGGCCCTATAGTGCAGAAAGCTTACCTAGAGAGAAATTTGGGTTTTCCGTTTCTTCTACCCTGGGGGAGTAGACGAGTATTGTACAGGTTGGTAGATGTCTTGATTTAAACATGCAGCGTTGCTGGAGAAAGATGGGTGATGAACACCGTGGTGATGAGGTGTAGAAGCGTCTAAAAACTCAGCTCAGCCTGCTGGATAAAAACTATTAGTTTTGCAGCATTACTCTATATCCTGCAGGCATTATCCAAAATATGAGTAAAAAATGACTAAAAATGTACCGTTTTGTTGAAATGCTCATCAGTAAAAACATTTTTAGGTAGCATCTTCTTCTAGGGATAAGAATCCGCAATACCTTTAGTTGACCCAATTGGCGAACTTTCGGAGTATTAAAGTGCATTAACTAAACATAGTTACACATTTATTGCATTGTGTCATTAATAAAGAGGTTCTAAAAATCCGTATTTGGAAATTTTTAAGGCAACATACCGCCTGCCTTATAACCTTCGCGCCAATTGCATCCTCGCATTTACGATAGTCAAGGTCAACTGAGACAGTAGCTCCGTTCCTTGCAGCGAAAAACGAAGCTACTGTCTCAGTTGGCATTGCGCCTAATAGACAAGACAGCGTGAACGCATTAATTGTGTCGTCACAAACCGGAATGATTCTCTTATTTTAAAATCACAATTTATAATTTTCTAGACTAATGTCCTGTAATTTTGCTTCGGTGATCTATTGGCATAATTAATTTTTAATTTTTACCGCATTAGTCTTTTAGATTTTTGATTTCATGGTAATTATTACAAAATTAGTATATGCACACATAGAGATGAAACGTCATGATTATTGTAAGCGCGCAAAGCATCATATACGCGTAGGATACAGTAAATAAAGTTTGCAATTATTCAACAGAAAAACTCTAGACGCCACATTTTAAAACTGATTTTTAGCAAGGGAAAGACTAACGGTAAGTAAATGGATCTTTGGAGCCGTACTTGATTGGAGGATCGATAAAAATGGCGCTGGGAGGTATATCCCTTAAATAAATTTTGCACAGACTTTATCACCTATTTATATAATTACGCAGAAGTCAGGCAGCAGCAATCAGCAGCAAAGAGTCGACATGTATTCGACGATTCGAGTTCGATTCCGTGCCACAGGATGACACGTGAAATGTTTTCGTCCATATGGCCGCACACTGGCTTCAATGCAGTCCCCGTATTCTACACCAAGTGTTTCTATTTATTTCCCATGGAAATAGACCGTGTCGGGTCTGGGTCGGATCGGGATCGGGTCGGGGTCGGGGCTGGATGACGTCAGGTCACTGAAAAAAATTATGTTACCGTAAGGATATTTTCATCCAGTTTGTTTTCATATGCTATATTTACTCCAATCAAGAAGGAGCGACTGAAGGGGGATGTGCTGATTGAGTGAAGGAAGTGAACGAAAATCAGCATTTGTTAGCCAGAGTGTGCAGAGACCAAACCATACCAGAGTATCAATCGAACTCATTTGATGTTTTGGGATAGGTATAATTAAACCAAAGTAAAAAAAAAAGGACAGGTTTCATATTTATTATCCAATTTGTTGCTGTAGTGTTTATTCCACGTGAAACCTAACTACAACACTCACACGCTTTATTTTTAATATTGGACCAAGCATAGTAGATTGCTTTTGGTGTGGTAGTGTGTCTGAAGCATAGCAGTTGCAACAAGAATGTACTCGAGTGTAGTGGGATGACGTGTTATGCGTGAGCAACTCCCCTATTTCTTTATATGAATATACAGAATATACAGAATTTTATACTGAATTTTCCTCAATGCTCAACAAAAAGTACGGTCACAGAAGCAACCAGCTGGAGCCAAGGTCTTAAAGGTGGAGATAGTTGCTGTTGCGAACGTGCACCATGCGTACACGATAGATTCTATACTACGCGCCATGGCTGTTTGCTGTGACGTGTATATCACGTGACTGGGCTAGTCCAATCAGACGGCCAAACAGCTGTTGTTCTCGTTCGTCATTGGCTAACTCTTGGTGACGTCACGGCAAACAGCCATTGCGCATGGTTTAACTTCTGCTTATAGACTATGTCAGTGACCAAGTTAAAAAAAAACAACAACCAAGGTTTTATATAACCATACGGTTACCCAGTGCCTATAAAATCCATTTTAACGTGTTGGAGCTGGAATGTTCTATTTTTGCCTGTGGCAGATACAACTTATCACTGCGGATATTGAAACTTTACGAGCTTATTCTGTGGAAGCATATTTGGCCGTTTCCTCATATTCACATGAGGCCAAGTTAAGCGTTTCTGTTAGCTTTCTGTTAGCCGGCCTTGCCAAGAGTCATTCAATGAGTCCTCTGTAACAGTCTTATGATATAGATCAATGTTTGAACCTTGGGTCTTGCTAGGAATGGGTGTAGGGCAAGGATGTGACTGACTTTAAAAGGCTTGGTTTATTTTAAACAAATAATTACCTGTAAGTTGTTGAATAGTATAAATAATGTATATTTACATATAAATAATGTGAATAATGTAAATAAAATTAGAGCTGAAATGACGGCATTCCTTATGGCAAAGCAGTGTAATATTTTTGTATAAGTTTGTATCAGTTACGTCATGCTGTATCTGGCAGCAGCGTATGACATCTACTTAGTAGGAGTGAGTGCAATCACTTCATGCAATCACTTCGCGTTAAGGTCAAAAGTCAATTTTACCTACTTACACTTTTCCTGTTTAATTTAATTGACATAAAAGTGTAAGTGTAAGTAAAATTGACTTTGGACCTTAATGCGCATATTAATTGACATAAAAATAGATTAGAATAGAACTTGTCGGTCAATAAGCTTGGAGCCTATTGAAGGCCACGTGGCATATAGTAAGTGTAAGGCACCACCATGACGACAGTTGTGTTTTTTGCCGCATGACGGAGGAAACCGAGGTACCCGGAGGAAACCCTCGTGCAACGGGTGGGAAACAACCAGAGAAAAAACCCGTTCTTATACACTTCCCTTCACCAGGATCTAACCCGGGTCTGTAATAAGCCAGAAATGTACAGCTGGGACAAAGACGCCTATCGAATCTGACGCCCCAGTGCTCACAGCTATCCATGACCCTAAACAATCAACAAAAATGATGAGAAATAATAATAATAATAACCTTTATTCAAAGAGTGTTGCCGAAGGTCTATAAAAGTCCTTGTTTGGCTACACATTTAGACGATTTCACAATCAAGATAAAGAAAAATCTATACAACAAAATTAAATCACACAGTATGGTAAAAAATATAAAAATAATAATAATCACAGACACAGAAAAAAAAAAAAAAGAAAAAAAAACAATAATTAAAAAATAAAACTATACCTTAGTTGTTAATTAGCCATTCTTTTATTTTGTGTTTGATTGAAGTGTACTGAGTTAAATCTAGTAATTTTGATGGAATTAAATTGAAAATTGTTGGAATATAATGATCTTTAGTTTTTGAGCCATAATTATTTTTAATTAGTGGAATATGGAACCTTAATGTTTTATCGCGAAGGAAACCCATTTTAAATTCATCTTTAATTTTTAAATCGTTGCAAAAGTAATTTTTATGTATAATAATATAGTTCCTCAATTTAGTTACATTTAAAATTCTGTGTTCCTTGTATAATTCTTTAGTAGATTTGTAGTGGTTATGTTTTCTGAAAAGAACCTTTAAAATTTTATTTTGTACCTTTTGTAGCCGATCAATAAGGGTTGAAGAAGCAAAACCATACACTTCAATACCATATCTAAGATGACTGGTAACCAATGCATCAAAGACGATTCGTTTGTTCTTATTATTCAATACCGATTTAATTTTATAGAAGAAAGGAATCATTTTTCTAAGTTTAGTGATCAGAAGATTAATGTGATGAACATGTTTCCAAAAATTGTCGACCCCAAGTCCAAGATACTTACTTTCAGTAACTTGCTTCACCTTGGTACAGGTTAAAGTACAGTTTGAATAATTTAGACAGTTTTCTGTATGAATATATAAATCGGTACTTGAATATTTTCGGTGTGTAGAACTTATATCAATTGAACAGGTTTTGTCTTCATTTATGAATAAATCGTTAGTCAAAAACCAATAGTTTAAATTATCAAAATCTTCTTTTAGGTTAGATTCCATAATTAGTTTATCGGACTGTATGGACAGCAAAACAATATCATCAGCAAAAAGTATTATTTCGCATGTTTTTATGCAGTTCGTGATATCATTTATGTAAATGCTGAATAAAAGAGGTCCTAGGACAGAGCCTTGAGGTACTCCGAAGCAAATATCACATGGATCACTGGTATTGTTACAAATTTTGGTACATGCCTTTCTGTTATTCAGGTAACTCTTGAGGATGTTAAAACATTTACCCCTAAGCCCATAATTTTGACATTTATTTAAAAGTTTTTGATGATCAATGGTATCAAAAGCCTTCTGTAAGTCAATCAGCACTGCTTTAATGTACTTGCCGTTGTTAAGGGAAGAAGAAATTAATTCGTTAATGTGTTTTAATGCATCTTCAGTGCTTCGCTTTTGTTTAAAACCATATTGCTTACTTGTAATAATATTGTGTTTGTTCAAAAAGTTCAAAATATTTTTTAAGAAAAATTTTTCAATAATTTTATTAATGTTAGAAAGAAGTGCAATAGGTCGGTAATTGTCTAAATTTATCTTTGTACCTTTTTTGTAAATCGGCCTAAGAATTTGAATTTTCAGTTCATCAGGCCATTTTTCAGTGTCGATTATTGAGTTTATGGGCTTAGAAATAAAGATTGATGAATTTTCAATTGAGTCGGTAATATGAGACATTAGTATACCGTCATTTCCAGTTGAATTGTTAATCTTCAGACTTTTGATAATGCAACAGCAGAAGGAGCATGAGATAAGAAGACATCTCTTCTGGTAACACACACTAAGGGCACGTTTACGCAACCACTCGCTTTTGCATTCTCGCAGCCAGAAGCTAGAAATCACCCTAAATTCCAACATGGCGGCGGTTTTATGTC
>JAHWFP010003703.1:0-15491 GCA_023313725.1 Lithobius niger
TTTTTACCGAACGTCAAAAAGATTTCCGCCCGATACCCAGGTCTGGACAAACTTTTAACAGTTGCCTTGTTAGTTTATAATGAAATGGAATCCGTGTTTTTGTTACGAGCGGGATGTGAGGCCGCTACCATTTTGCACTCGCACGTTGTAACAAGCAAAATATTCGGCGGTCTTTAAAAAAAAAATGGATTAAAAAAAAAATACAATGATCAGCTAAAGGAGCAATGGACGCTTTTAGGGCAATTTTTTTTAGACCACAACCAAACATGAGTACACAGCCCAAGCAACTGACACGACCAGGGTATGACACATTCCTTTGGGTAACAGGTCAGGTGATATCTTTTAACCCCTACAAGCGGGGTTAACCGGAGGAGGTTTGGCTTTTGTTCCTAAGCCCGTGTTTTAAGGACACCCAGTCCACCAGCTCAGGCTTAAAAAAATAACAAGAATGAGTGTCCAGGCGTCCAGTTGCACACAGGGTTCGGATTACGAGGGGCCCTGCGTACCTTAGGGCCCTGCGTACAGTTAGAGCTCGTACTCCGTGGTACAACTACTAGCTGATATTAATGCAAACAGGGTTCAAACGAAAAAGCCACAGAACGGGGTTGGGGGGGGGGGGGGGAGTTCTTAGATTGCTCACGGGCGCTAAGTGTCCTTGTCCCACAGAAATTTAAAGCTGTAGGCCCCATCAGTTCTCTGCGCGTCCCAAGTCCAGCCGCCTACCAGCTAGTTGCAATCTTTTCGGCCCATAACCAACCACTGTCTAGAAACACAAGCGTTAGCAACCGACGGACCGTAATCAACTGGGCATGGTTAAGATGCAATATTTTAGGCCCATATTTAATCAATAGTCAGCAACATAAGTACAACATTCATAGCAACTGCGATGTTTCCTCGGTTAACAAGCAGGCAGTATTTTAGGCCCACAACCAACCAATGTCCAGCAACATTCTATGGTTCCTATGGTTTAGATGCAATTTGTATGCCCTTTACCAACCAAGTGCTAGCACCCGATAGTCCACAGCTACTGTGGTGTTCCCGTGGTTAAGATGTACTCTTTTAAACCAATGTCCAGAAACATAAGTGCAATGAACTGGTATAGTTCATAGCAATGGGACATTTGCCGCCATATTGGCACCAGCTTGGCACCAGTATGGGTTTTGGAGGGCATAACTACAAGGTGCACTGCATAAAAATGGAAGGAAAAACAACGGCAGGCTTAAAATAACGTTGTTTTCTCCAACGACAAAAATCGCGCGTTTTAGCTCTAAGAAATCACTCTTCGCAGCATCGGCTTCAGTATGACGCCCTTCTGTTTCTCTCTGCAGTGCCCCTTGCAGCTAACCCATTAAGGCTCCAGCATAGAGTTATATACAATAATACTACGTCGTGTCACTGCTCTATAGTCAAGACGCAATATTTTAGACCCACAATTAACCAATTGTCAACAACATAAGTGCTAGCAGCCGACAGTTCGCAGCATCTGGGACGTTCTTGTGGTTAAGATGCAATCGCTTAAGCCCATAACCAACCAATGTCCGTCTACGAAAGGGCTAGTAATCGTCAGTGTGTGGTTATGATGCTATGTTTTAGACCCATATAGTTGAACAATGTTCATCAACACAAGCTCTAGCAACCGACTGTCTTTTGCAAATGGGATGGTCTTGTGGTTACGACGCAATCATTTAGGCTCATAACCAACCAATGTCCACCACCTCGAGTACGCAACTCCCGTCTGATCCCCCTTTCTGGCTAGAGACATTGGCCTCATAGAGCGTGTTCAGCGCAAGTTTACGAAGGGCGTAGCTGGCCTTCGTGACATTAGTTATGGGGAGCATCTTACAAGGACGGGTCTTGAGCTGTTGGAATTGCGAAGAATGAGATTCGACCTAATCCTGACTTATAAAATTCTTCGTGGACTTATTTCCGTCGATCTGGAAGTTGCAAAATTACGTGAAAGAATAAAAATGAGCGTCCGGTACGTTCTTCGCGTGTTTCTAAAATTGCAAAAATTACGGTCCCTTAATCCAGTGCATCCCGTATTTTGATTATCTGGAAGATACAACTAATGACCCAGTTTGACATTGCGTTTATGGGGGTCTATTTTTAGTGCAACATCTTCTTGGCTTCAAATTAATTTTTATCTGGGGGTGACTCAAATTTCAGGTTGTTTGCAGCCCAAACTGCTAGATGTTTGCCTACAAAGCAAATAGCAGGCAATTTCGATGTTTTCCTACCTTGTTTCTGTTGAGACATCTCGAAGTCATACAAGTTTTTTTTTTCTTTTCTTTTCCGTATCACCATGACATTTGGTAAATCACGCCATTTCTTCGCCTTCCGCCTTCCTACCTTCGAAAATTATAGTCGTAATAGGGGAAACATCATTGTGGAAGATTGCTGTCACCTGCCCACGACGAAGCGGCCACTACCTGGCAGCCTAGTTAGCACCCTTTCAAACCTGATTAGTCTTCGATCTCGGCTTTCGGTTTCTGAGGTGCATCAACCGATATTACGAGTTGATGCTTTGTATAATCTAGTGATAGTCAAGCTAAATACAGGCTGAAGTATGGATAGAGTTTACCTGTTACCATGCTAGGGTTATTTTGGTTATGCTCACCACCTGTATACGGGCAACAAGATAAATTAGATGCTAAAGCCTTGAAAACTAAGATCTGAATGGAATCTAGAATTATCATCATCGCCAAATAGTTAGTTTGTGGTTACCAAGGACATAATTCTTGTTTTAGTGACAATACCAAGATGTTGATTTTCGTCATTGTCAATATCGTTACCACTGCAATTCTAGGGGACTTCATAGCAAGCGTTGCATATTAGGCGCCGACCCCAGTGTTAACTGTTCTGGCCATATAGTCCGGTTGCCAAATGCTGATTTTGGCCTAACCTAAAAAAACTGTCTGCACAAAATGTTTTTGCGCAGAGATGTTCTACAATATGTCCCTACTCCAAACCATAATGATGCCACCTTGATACCCTTAGAGAATTCAAGATGGCGTCCAAAAATGGCGACAACAAAACGGTTTTTTGCTTCTAGCGTCTAATTCGTTCATACGATTGAAAATTAGCCAGTTACTAAATATGTTCAGAATATAATTTCCTTAAAAAAAGGTCCTATTCATATTTTGGTAAAATTAATCCTTCTTGCCGAAATTCGTTATTTAAGTTATTTTAGGCCGTTAACGCATGTTACATATACAATTCCTGACTTTAAACAGCTGCAGTACTCGTTCTAATTCAGATAATTGGACGTGATTAGGCTTAGATGAAAGATGAAGATGTATAATTTCCACCAAGGGTAATCAAAACGGTATATATTAATTAGGAGCTAAGCTACGGCAGTTTATTTACGTTGTAGCATTGTACTTTTCGTCCTATTTTACCACAAGTTCCATCTATAAACTGCTGCACCACCCGTTCTAACTCGGGTAAATGGACGTGATTAGGCCTAGACGAATTCCAACATGGGTAATTAAAATGATGTAAATCAATTATGAGCTGAGTTACGATAGTTTTTCGACAGTGCAACGCTGTACATTTTGCGCTATTTTACCACAAGTTGCATCTTTAAACTGTAGTAGCTTAGCTTTTAATTAATACAAATCGTTTTAATTGCCCTTGTTGGAAAATATACATCTTAATATTTCATCTAAGCCTAACCACGTCTATTTATCAGAATTAGAACGGGTGGTGCAGCAGTTTAAAGATGGAACATGTGGTAAAATAGAGCGAAAAGCACAGAGCTACAACGTGTGTAAACTGACATAGCTTAGCTCCTTATTAATATAAATCGCTTTAATTACCCTTGTTGGAAAATATAAATCTTCATCTTTCATTTAAGCCTAATCACGTCTATTTATCCAAATCAGAACGTTTGGTGCAGCAGTTTAAAGATGGAACTTGTGGTAAAAGAAAGCGAAAAGCACAGAGCTACAATGTATGTAAACTGACGTAGCTTAGCACCTAATTAATATAAATCGCTTTAATTACCTTTGTTGGAAAATATACATCTTAATATTTCATCTAAGCCTAACCACGTTCATTTATCAGAATTAGAACGGGTACTGCAGCTGTTTAAAGTCATGAATTGTATATGTAACATGCGTTAGTGGCCTAAAATAACTTAAATTACGAATTTCGGCAAGAAGGATTAATTTTACCAAAAATACAAATAGAACCTTTTTGAAAGGAAATATTATTCTATACATAATTGGTAACCGGTTAATTTTCAATCGGATGAGCGGTTTAGACGCTAGAAGCAAAAAACCGTTTTTCGTCGCCATTTTTGGACGCCATCTTGAATTCCCCAAGGATGCCAAGGTGGCATCATTACGTTTTGGAGTACGGACATATTGCAGAACATCTCTGCGCAAAAACATATTGTGCAGACTAATCTTTTGGGTTTTTGTGCTGGCTGCCGGACTAATGAGCTAATTCCAGGTTCCGACGTTCTTCTATACGCCACGATAACAACAGAGAACTGGAGCAACTACGCAATGGAAATGTCCCGTGTGCAGAATTAGTAAACTGTTGGAGTAGTTAACTTCCAGCTATAGCATTCCAACGTATTTCGGATTAGGGCTGATTTGACAGTTATTGTCCTACATCCAAAATTTAGTGAACCATAGCGAAAGGAACATCAGGATGTGTTGACTTCCACGTGTAGCCCATGTTTTGTCACGGAATACGACTGCCCTTTTAGGCGCGTTACATGCCCATTGTTGGAGGTCGAGCAAAAAGGTAAGTGTATTGTTACGAACACAGGATTGACATTGATATCGACGGCATAATATGGATTTTAACATAACTGTTACAATCCAGTTGTGCTCATATCGATCGTGGTACGCCAAAGATCCTGGGTTTTCCAATTGGATTTCCCCAGCTAACTTGTCCCGCTCATCGTCGTGAGATAGATAACCCAGTTTGGATCGGTGCTCCCTAAAAAACGCAAACAACAACAAACATAATATATCCTGGGTGGTGCCTTGTGCTCATGTCGATTGTGGCTTTATGTAGCCGTAGCAAAACGGCGTGTAGCTTGCAGGCTGTTTGACTCAATAAACTCAAACCAAACGGCGAGCGGCCGACAATGAAATGGATATGCGCTCTAACAATTAGAAACAAACACTACTGCTTCAATAATGCTGACTATTAGAGCCGAATTGAATCAGCGGGAATCAGCTAGACCGATGTATGTTACGCCGGGAACAACTAGTTTTAATTAAAGGATATATGACCAAAAAACCGAATGCATCATGAAACACTGTTCCAAGGGTGCACCAGCGCTCACGTGCATAGTTTTGTAAGGTCACGAGGTTTTCGGTCGTTATCCATTACAATGCCCATTCACCCTACAATGGAAAAACACGAGCGACGCTTGCACTCTTGTTGCTGAAGGGGAAGTTCGTCTAACAATGCACAGACACGAGCGCCAATTCGAATCATATCATAATAAATAATAATTCGTTGCGGGAGCAACAGGACACGAAAGGACAATGAAGTCACTGACAGCGAGCCTAGTAAAACAGCGTACAATTAAGGGAAAAAATAGAAAAAGAAACAAAACATGAGTCGAGAAATGGGCAACACCAGGACTATAGCGCGACACCAAGGTAATTACACAATTATATAAAGCATGGCAAATTTTTATATTGCCAATTGTCAACTGTTGGAAGCACAGGAAGCCATAACACAGAAGTTACGAAATAAAATTAAAACCAATATGGTTTACGTTTCAAGAACCTTGACAGATTTTGGTTGTTTATTTCCGCACGAAACTTATCAATGGTAGCAGAGGAGACAGCAGACTCGGGCAGAGCATTCCAAACGTCAACCACACGATGGGAAAAGAAGTTTACACGACCGTTTAAGTGTGCAGGTTGACTTCTGAGTTTAAGTGAATGGCCGCGTATCAAGCACATATTATTGTGCTCAAAAAAGGAACTGCTAGAGGAAGTTTGTCATGGATAATTTTAAAAGTCAAAATTCCAATCTCGCAGACCGTAAGCGCTCAATGTAGGTGAGATTTCGTAATATTTTCAACAAACAGTGGCATAATGCCACTAAGCAATGCTGTTTTGTCGCCCTTTGTTAAACAACGGTTAAACTACACTTTTACGATCTCGAACATATCGCCCCGTTTTAAGGCATTATACGAAACAAGCGGGTACAGCGACTACCTAGTCGCACCTGGTCTTCTGTACAGTTCTGCCACTACCAATAGTGACGCACACTTCTCTATCACGCATTGCAACAGCTATCTCTATTATATAATCTAAAAGCAGTAATCATCAGAATTGGCCGTTAAAAAAGTGTTAGCTTTTAAGCTCATTTTACATTTTAGGCGTAATTGTCAGCGTTTAGGCCTAATTTACAACTTTCATTTCGTAAGTAGCAACTGACGGAGATTTGGATTGTATACAATAAGCCTATTCATTTTTGCAACACGGTATGCCTCGATCCGGGCACACAGTTACAGTGTCACAACGTAATGCGCAACGTAGCCTATATAGATCAGTGGTAGTAGGGAAGGGACAGGAGAGACGCTGTTGAGAAACCCAGCATCGACTCGTAGCATCTTGACGTTGCCATGGTTTTTTAGGCTTAATTTTCATTTTGTAGGCCTAATTTTTTTAACGGCAGTTTTAGTTTCGTAAGTAGCAGATATAGGCCTAATGGAGAATTTGGTTCGACCGTAAGACTATTCATTCATGCAACAGTGCGACAAGACTCTTTTTAATTTAGTTACGTCGAAGAAATCTATTAGCTATAAGAAGGTAACAATGTTTTAATTTGCCATGTTATTGAACTAACTTTTGACACTGAATCCAACGTTGTATACAGTGGTCGTCTCTATCTGGTACCGTTGCGAAGTTGAAAAAAAGCGACGGACGGAGGGACGGACAAAGTCGTTGCAACAGTCTTCTCAGCCGGTACGACTGTACAGAAGACTAAAACGGGGGCAATATGTTCAACAATTGGTAAAGCATTGTTCAACCATTGTTATATCGGGTCATGATGCTGCTCAAATGGGTGTTATTTGTGAGACGAAAATACCAAAAAAAAAAAAAAAAACCGGGAATAAAAAGAGAAACAGCCAAAAAACAAAAATAATGGCTTCGCGGTGCGCCTTTCCGTTGCATGAGCTGTTGCGCGTTGCTCAATTGCCGTCTAATAAACACGGGAATTGGCCAAGCACCAACCCCTACGCAGTCAGCGAGTCCACGGTTCAAACCAGCTGATCCGGTATTTTGCATACGGCTCAGAGCATGAGGAGAATCATTGGCGGGAGCCCATTGTTCCAGCATGTATAAAAGCGCGCTGGACCAAGAGCTTCTCAGTTGGTGTTTTTGGGTTCAACTGAACAGGTCGACCCTGTGGGACTACTAGGGTCGGTACAAGTTAAACCTTGTGACTTAAGCCTAATATGTAATGGTCCGTGCATAGTCCCCTAGCTGTGCAATAAGGAATAAAGTAGAATTGAATTCTTATACTTGTAACTAACCATCTATTCTCTGCGTACTTACGAAAGAAGTCTCCAGTTTTCGCACGTAGCCAGAAATTTCAGCCTTGACCCCCTCTCCCCCCCCCCCCCAAACATTTCGGGCTTGAATATGTCTATGGGGCGAAAAAAGTGACCCAAGTATATAAGCAGCCAAAATCCTTATGTAAGCCTCAGCAAGAACTTCCATGTTAAACGTCAAACTTTGTGCTCCTACAGTTTCGGCCAGAATTGACATAGACCAACGAAATTCGGTATTTGGGGTCGTGTCGCAACTATTTCACTGCTATACAAATTTTAATGACAATAATCAAACCGTTCGGCGTCCACAGTATGGCCATTTCTTGTTGTTGTTGTTGTTGTTGTTCTTGTTGTCGTTGTTAGGACTCTTTGCCCTCACCTGGAGACCAAACCACTGAACCGATTTTCAAGTTCTATAGCTTAAAACGTAGGTATGGACAAGGCTTAGGGCCTTTCTCAGGCTATTTTAATGTGACTACAATATTCTTGACACGGAAAGCCAAATGGGCTAAAACATTTGCTCCCACCTAGAGATCGAACCAATGAACCGATTTTCAATTTGTATAGCTTAAAATGTAGGTATTAACACCGACCAGGGCCTCTTGAACCCGATTTTGATGTGACTGCAGTATTCACGTCGGCAGAGCAATCATTATAGTAGAGCACTGGGCAAAAATCATTAATGTTGCAGTTGGGACTCTCTGCCCTCACCTGGAGATCGTACCACTGAACCGATTTTCAAGTTCTATACCTTAAAACGTAGGTACGGACAAGGCCTAGGGTCTTTCTCATGCTATTTTAATGTAACTACAATATTCTTCACACGGAAAGCCAAATGGGCTAGAAATTTTGTTCTTACCTAGAGATCGAACCAATGAACCGATTTTCAATTTGTGTAGCTTAAAATATAGGTATTAACACCGACCAGGACCTTTTGAACACGATTTTGATGCGACTGCAGTATTTTCATCAGCAGAGCAATGGGCAGAAATCATTGAGTAACAAATTTTTGCAGAAATTTTGCAGAGAACATAAATTTGGTGCACAAGTCTTTCTTAACAGTAAAAATCGAACCAGCCACCCCCTCCCCCCCCGTGATGCCTCCCAGGGGTTTGGGCAACAAATTCTTATAGATCCAGCTAAAAACATGAAATTGGGTGAAAAAGTTATTCTTAGCAGCATAAAACGAATCAGCCATGGAAAAGACTCTCATAACAGTTATTTTAAGGTGATTACAGTGTTCTTTTCTGTGTTATTCTTGCTGAAACAAGAAAAAAAATAAGGGATATTAGTATTAAAAAACGCTTAAGCGTATAAAATACGGATGTAAGCCTTAAAAAACTTAAAGCCCTAAAGGAACAGATATTAGAAAAAGACATGTAAGCCATCAGCGTCGCACTAATACGTCGCTTGTTTTTTGGGTCGCTGGAGATTCTTTTACACGTATTAGTGCGACGCTGATGGCTTACATGTCTTTTTCTATTATCTGTTCCTTTAGGGCTTTAAGTTTTTTAATGCTTACATCCGTATTTTATACGCTTAAGCGTTTTTTAATACTAATTGTTTTTCCGTTTCACCTGGCTTTAAAGGGCGCTAAGTAGCCTCGACCCACAAACCTCTGTGACCACGTCATGGTTGCTGTAGTGTTGTTTCCGGAAGTTGCTAGGAGGCGAGCTTTCACCGGAAGTGTCGTGTTTACCCAGACAGACATAGGTGGCGGTGGAGCGAACGCCCATCACAACAATGGCGATACAAGGGCGTGATGTTGTCCGGGTAACAGACCAATCTTATCAAACTTGGCCACGAGCCCGTATTTTATCTGTCTTTGTTTGCTGGCTACGAGCTAACGTTCCACAGATCAGGTGCTCAGTTGTCGGCCACTTATGGGCCACTTGCGCTCATACTTCAGGTTTTTTCTTTATTCATTTTAACTAGTTTTTGGACGCTGAATCTAATGGCGAAAACCGTTTGTCTCTATCTGGTACCGTCCTACAGATCACGGGCTCACTTGTCGGCCACTTCCGGTCACTTTATGGGTCACTTCCGTTTCATACTTCTGGTTTTTTTTTTATTCGTTTTAACTAATTTTTGGGCGCTGAATCTAATGGTGAAAACCGTTTGTCTCTATCTCTACCGTTCCAGAGTTGAAAAAGGCGACTGACGGACAAAATTGTTGCTATAGTCTTCCCAGCGTCCGCTGTACAATAGACTAAAAATAGCCAGGATTGGCTAGGTTTGCTTAGGAAATATTCACAAGTGCAAATGTAGGCCTAATTACTCGAGTCTAGGTCTAATCAAACAAATTATAGGGCTAACAAAATATGGGGCTAACTTGGAAACAGCTCAGCTTCCAACTGCATAATGACCGATAGACGGGATGACTTCACTTCGTCGCACGCGAATCGAGCATGCTACGCAAGATGGCTGCTGCTACTAAATCGCCGGTCCAGCCCAGATCTACTTGCACGAAAAGTGATGTAGGACTGATTTTACACGTTAGCTTCCTCAAAACGTCTAACACTTAACTAATTAAGTTGTATTTGTGTTTGACGTACTGTGTAATCGCGCATAGCACTTGCAAAGTACATATTTCGTCTCACAGTTCGTCTGCAGCTGGTAACCGAAAGTTATTTCGGAAATCGAAACTTGGAACTCCGAATAAATGTAGGCCTACACCGTAGATAAAGAATTAATCGCAAGATAAAATTTAACGAAGCAAACAGTATGCATTAAAGACTGGCCTTGTGAGAATTCGCGATGCACCAATCTGAGGAAAGAAAGAAAAGACAACTGCCCCGACTGGGACTCGAACCCACGACTCTCCAATTACTAGTCGGGCGATACAATCACTCCAGCCAGTGGTTAGAAGCCAGTCTTTAATGCAGACTATTTGCTTCGGTAATCCTTTACCTTGTGATTTATTCTTTATTTATTGTTTGCATTGTTTCGATTGTGGAGGCCAAGAACCAACAACCCCAACAATTTCTTTCATTCCGACAGGTGGAGTTAGTTACAAGTGCGCCCAGCTTTCTTTCCTTCCTTCCTAAAGCCCAGATTAAAACGAACGAACCCAAAATATGGTTGTGAGCCATTTTAAAAGACCAACAGAAACCTCAAATTTGACACAAGAGTTATTTTGAATTTTTTTTTTGTTTTTCCATGCATGTAGCCAGCACAGCTGTGGCTTTGTGTATGCCATGTTAGTCACCAAATTAAAACAAAACAACGTTGAAAGTAGACGATCAGCAGATTTTCTTGATTTGTTATAACCGACATAAGCCTGTGTGCGATTCTAAAAGGTGAATCGAACCTCGAATTTTATAAATACAGCATTCTAGTATTTAAAAATTTTTTTTTCATGTATGTTAAGAATCTGTTTCCGATGTGTGACGCTCGATTTGAGGCTTGTGTGAAAGGTAAAAAACTGTGGAAAGTAGGGCTAGGCAAGAGTTTTGGTCACTGATCAATGGTGTCAGTAGAAACTGAGTGGTTCTCACAAAAACTTGAAACGGACCTCGAAATTAGCAGTGAGAATTACGAGCACAATTTCGACAAATAGTACAAGAATTGGAGTAACAGGAACTGTCGCGTGCTCCTTGATAACTAAATAAAAGAATTTACTGTGAATATTTGAAAAAAAATTCCATGCATTACCGTGGTTCGAATGCATTTCTCCACCAGGTAGAGGGTTTGTTGAGAGAAGCCCTTGTATAATATAAGCTGCTCATGTCCTTGTATATGTTGTCGCCTTTATAGGCCACCAATGAGAAAGATAGAATAGCTACTAAGTTCGGCTGGAGCCTGCAGCCAGTATCGCAGAACTCCCGGCTAGTAATCGGGAAGTCCTGTGTTCGAGTCCCAGTCGGAGCACAGTTGTCTTTTCTTTCTTTCTCAGATTAGTTTATCTTGTATCCTGACAAGGCCAGTCTTTAATGCAGACTGATTGCTATCGTAGTTGCTGCCTTTACCGCCACAGGCGATGATCATGTTTAGCATGCCATGAGCTAGGACTTCTGTGTTATCTGTGTTCAGTTCCCAGACACCCCCCCCCCCCCCTCACTGCGTACCAAGTTTGAGCCCAATACGATATACGATTTGAAAGAACTCACCTGGGCAGACACGCAGTCAAGTAATGAACCTCCGTCAGTAGCGTCATATGGCGCCATCATCGAGTAGGGTACCAACATACTGCTGATGTACTGACCATGACCAGTAAGCTATCAGGCCCAACCTTCAACAATATTACGGATGTAGACAAAATGGCCGCCACGACTGGCCCATTTCTTCGAGGTCAGCACGGGAATTGGCCAAGCAAATCGCATCTTTGTACCGTGAGTCGCGACATCTATTGGTAGCTAGTGGCGGTTTTCAAAATAATAATTTAAATTTTTACGTAGATTTGCGTGGCGAATTTTTAATATCTATGAAAGTATTTTTGAATAGTTTTTAAAGTTACCACTCAGCCACAGTTGAGCTTTCTCTGCACTTGAAAAAAAAAAGCGAAACGCTCGTGTATTCAGACAGAGTTGCAAGGGAAGGAACGTTGGCATTCTTTGTACTGTAAGACGCCCTCGGCTGACGGAAAGCGGCAACCGAACAAGTCAATCGCATCAGTGGCACTTTCGGCGGCCATATTGTCCAATCCAGTCGTGTATGTTACTTTTCGTGGAAGATCCGGCCGGTACTTTTGTAGAGGCGTGGTACTAACTACCGTATGTTGAGGGGGGGATTAAGGGGGAGGGGATATTTCGCTTATTAAACCTCTGTCTTGACAATACTTAGAACTGTAGACCTCAATAACTATAAAGCGACGACTTTCACCTCCATTTGCCATACATACATAAGTTCTTGCGTTTCCTGGGGGGTCTCGGGCCAGAACCAATCCCCGTTTTCCCTTATCTTGAAAATCTCCGGGGCGCAGCAAAAGGGCACCATAATTAGCGAACGGCGCTTCAATCGACAGAAAGACCACCTTTGTGCCGCGGAAACTGAGACAAGCGCCGCGCTTGTTGTTAAGCTCCGACCTCTCTTCCGGTAGTATAGACTCTTTTATTTCCTCCCCTTCTCTTCGCCCGTTCTTCTCCAGTAAGTACAGATCGAAATCAGTGGGTTGGTTGGCGCGTCTGTTTCGTCCAAGATGGCCGCTTTATCGTTCCGATGAAGTGCCACCAACGATGAAGTTCGGAAGAATGCTCGGTTGTTCTGATAAGTATTGCGAGATTGCGTGCCAAATTTTTCGAAATGTTTGAAATCAAATTGGAATCTTGATCGTTTTTTACGTGGCACTTCTGGTATAATGATGTTCAAAAATGAAAATAGCAGCTTGTCGCCATATTGGGGTGTTAAATTCAAAGTGCAGAGTATTGCAGATGGAGCTATGACGACAGCGTCATATTATGACATAACTCTTATGTTCGAGCCAGTAATCGGGATAGCTGCAAGGGACACTGGATACACATGGATGGGAAAAAAAAAGGCCGTCTTACTGAAGCCAATTCTGTTAGAACGTATTTTGCCGGCCTAAATCGCGGTTTTTCCCCGGTTTGTTGGCAGTCGATGAAATTTGTAGCAAGCGGAATCATTTTATTACTGATTTACAACCTGGCAGCATAAAGGCTCGGCGAAAACAACGTTTTTTAGGCCTAAGAAATTCACTCTCGGCAGTGGCTTGACTAGAAGTGCCGTAGTTTTTTTACCATTATTTTAAAGTAGTGCCTCTTGTAGCTAGCGTTCCAGATGCTAGCCTCGTAGCCCATACGGCGTCTCTATAGAGCAGCGTCAAGTGACGTCATATGGCTACAAGAGAGATACCTGCAAGGGGCACTAGATTGAAATGGTGGGTTAAACAACGGCACTTCTAGTCAAGCCAGTGCTTTGAGAGTGGATATCGTAGGCTTAAAAACCTTTGTTTTCGCCAATCCCTTACGCTGCTTAGGTCGAAATTAAAAAATAAAGATTCCACTTGCTTAAAAATGTCAGCAACTGCCAATAAATCGACAAAAAATCGCGCGTTTTAGGCCTAAGAAATCCAGTCTATTAGCATTGGCTTCAGTAAGACGACCTTCTTTTCCCCCACCAGTGCACCTTGCAGCTAACCCAGTAACTGGCTCCACCATAGAGTTATATACAATAATACTACGTCGTGTCACTACCCTATTGAAAGACTGAACAAAACGGTCATATTAGGCCTTATCATAACTTTGTCGGTTTCGCACAGCCATTACGTGCGCAAAAGCTATCACAGTAGATCCTGTCACGGCCATCGGAATCATTCCGAAGGTATTAACAATGCAAAAAACTGTTTGAAAGTAGGTTAATTAATTCGGAGGAGGTTAGAAGGAGATTTTCAAAAGGAATTTTCCTGACTAACTGGTCTCCCACTGACAAGCTGGTACTGTATAGTTCTGTATATTGCACTGTATATTGTGAAGGCCGGAATGTCGTAAATCCAATATCGGTTAAAGAAACGTTTAATTTTGGCCGGTTGCATACATTCCAGCCATTTTCACGCATAAAAAAACTAAAAAACAAGGCTTACTGTTGTTCTGTTGCAGCCAGTCTTGGTTTTCAGTATTGTGTTTTTGTGAACAAGGCCTAAATTAGCCGAAAATTAAATTTGGTTTTCGTAGACAAGCTATCAAGTGGTTTCCTTTGAAAAACAAAAAATAACAAGCCCAAATAGTACAACGGAAAACAACAATTACCCCATAAATGTACAATTACATTAAATTAGAAAATAAGAATAAACTCGTTTGATGTTTAGGGTTAAGGTTTAGAACTGAGGTCAACATCGGCAAGAAGTACGAATAAGATTTTCTGTAATATTTCAGATAAGCCTACCACAATGTTGCCATAGTGTTTAGTCCATGTGAAACTGCAATATTCAAGTAGTATTTTTGTTGCCGATTTTAATTTGAAACACGGTAAATAAGCTAATGATAGGCGTCGGGCGTCGTATTACTGTTACTTGACTATGCGACATCGCTGAAGTCTGAAAGGAAGGGCAGGACCTGGGATTCGAACATGAAATCCGCCGATCCTGGCATCGGACTGATAGAATGTCTATAGTGTCCGCGGTCCATCTTGACTTCGCCCCAGAATGAACACAAATAATCGATTGTACGTTTTTGGTCGCGGAGTGCCGTAATTGTTGATATCCAAAGTAGTTACAAAAAACAATGGCGGCCGTCGATTAAAGCCGCCCCCTCCAGGAAGACGTAGCCGATCACAAAATAAGCGCAGGCCTCAAGATACGCCGCGCACACTATAGAATATTCTAGAATATTTATCATGGCCATGCCAGTCATGGCGACGTAGCTCTGAGTCGACGTCACGTTTATAATCGGAGAAGAAAGCCATCAAGATGTCAGCCACCGCATCTCTTGTATGCTGAATTCCCGTCGTTTCCCCGTCTCATCTGTGCCGTGCCTTACTTGACCATGTTTCACACCTCTCTTCTGCTGTTGGTTCCTGAAACAGCTGCGACCTATTCAGGTAAAGAAACTTTCAATACTTCCCTCTCTATGGATTGCGTTGATATAATTAAGTGGCATGCCTGGCGTGGTTAGGTAATGGCGATTGCCAGCACGATTTTGAGTCACCATTGAGCAGCATGATTGTTAATGTGCGTCTTAGAGGTTTAATGATGCTCTGCGTTGATGTTTACGAAACCCGGTTTCGTACCCAAGTAATGTGACACAATTTATACGGAAGGAGTAGTTAGCGCTGTAAAATTTATTGAAACCTAATTGTTGTTGTTTCTTCCTTCGTAGTGTTTTTGGTCCTTCTATACGTAGATATCGCCTACCTACTGGTGCTGCTGTTGCGTCTTTAGTTGTACGACTTGAAGAGAAAACACGCCCAATTTAATTATCACTTCTCATAGCTCTATGCCCCCCTCCCCCCTGGCCGTGGTTGAAACTTGTAAAATCAATAACTTCTCTCACCGTTTAAC
>JAHWFP010003704.1:0-25215 GCA_023313725.1 Lithobius niger
GGAAAGTCAGGGAAAAATCAAGTCTGGAAAGTCAGGGAAAAATCAAGGAATCTGATAAACATATACTGAAAGAAAGTCGGTGAATTGCAACACTTTCGAGAAAGTCCTTTTTCCTACATAAAAAATAGCTAATTTTTGTTTCATTTTTTTTTTACTTCTAAAACTTTCACTTTACTACAGTTAAAACGTTAAATATTCTTCTTGATTCATTTCTGATAAGCAAAAACTCCTTAGGCCTAACGTTACGTTAATTGGACGTTACGTGTTAAGTGCGTTTCGAGTTTGTTTCGATTATGGGATCCCCTGGTCTTTGCCAACACCAGGGACAGTGTCATTTTTGCTTCAGCAAAGCGACGCGAACAGTTACTGCGATTTGAGTGAAATGTAGAAAAAACAATGTTCATTAGTCCTGTGATGTACTACGTCCTTCGATCAAAAAAAAAAAAAAATGAGGAAAAAACGTCAGTGTTGGTCTGGAAAATTTGGAAAAAATCCGGGAATTTCGTCTTGAGCTTTTAAACGCCACCCTGATTTTCCATTAGTTTAATTTTTTTACAGGGAAATGAGTCAGAAATTAAACTACGTCTTTCAGTTGATGCTTGAAGACCACTGATTTACATATTCAACCAGCCTCACAGCTTTTTCGGCTTCTGGACCGAATTATTTGGGGAGGCTGGGAGGGTGGGGAGGGGGGAGGAGAGGGCACATCAGGAAACAGAGTGGACCAGGTACTGTTTTTTTTAAGGTAGCCGCAGTAGGCACTTTTTACCCGTTTAACTCAACTAAAACTTCAATGCCGTCCATTTTTTTTTTTGTAAAATACGCTACAAATTTAAATAAATAAAAAAAATAAAAGGTCAGTGTATTCATTTGATTATTTTATTATTTGATTATTATTATTAGTTTGATCATTTGATTATCATCTTTTAGTTTTTTTTTGAGGGGGGTGGTGACCTGAGTGTTGGGGACAGTGGGCCCGGGTGGAGATCCGTGAAATATTTGGGGGGGGGGGGGCTACAGAGCTAGCGCTTGGGCTAACTACAAGGGGCACGGGGTGAAAACAGAAGTAAAAACAATGGCGACTTTGGCCAAGCGGATTTCTTAGGCCTAAAAATAGTCGGATAAGTCAATCCCTTACGCTTTGAAGCATAATTTAAAGTTGTAAATCGGAAGAAAAAAGGATTTCACCTCCCCCCCCCCCCCCGTGATGTTAGTATACAATAGTTTTGAAGCTACACTACAAGTATAGTTTTTTTCAATAAACTCTGTAGAAACGCCTTGCCCCCAGGTTTCTTCTGCCTATCAGGTGCTGACTATGTTACAGATGTGAGCATACAAGCAAACAGGTTCATCGTATATTGTATGAAATTGATACGGGATGGATGCAAGGAACATCGGTTGTTTTATAGAACATTTTTAACCCAACCTGTCTTTTTGTTAAAAAACGTACGTTTTCCTTACAAGTAGTAGGTATAACTCGTCGGTGTGGAGTGCTACTTACTTAATTTGGCTACGGCACTATAGTGTGCGCGGCCTATCTTGCGTTCGCCGCAGAACGAACACAGATAATCGGTTGTACGTTTTTGGCAGCAGAGTGCCTTGTTGATATCCAAGATGGTTACAAAAACAATGGCGGCCATCGATTAAAGCCAGCCCCTTCAGGAGGACGTAGCCGCTCACAAAACACTTGTAGGACTCAAGATACGCCGCGCACACAATAATCTTGGCTACAGGAAATCATATGCAGACAGTCTCAATAGGCATATGAAAAGCGCCATTTTTTTGGGGATGGGGGGATCACATTATTTTTGGAACTTAAGTTGGGGGGAGTCAATATTTTTTCAGGGTCTCGAAGGGGAGGCGGGAGCTATTCAAAATTTTGGTGGTACATTTTCATTTCCTCGGGGGGCGGGGGGGGGGAACCTGACCCTAAATAATAATCGGTCCCTTATCTCTTTATTCGAGCGATGTTTGGGAATCGTTTAAATGAGGGGTACGTTCAACAACTTTTGCAAAAGTAGCCTGCCCTAGGCAATAGACAAGACATGAGGGAAAATTGCCAAAACCACTACGATAAAGATCGTCTGTGGCGTCACCTTCGAACCCCCAAACACAACATCGCCTCTAAATGACGTATGTATTGCGTAAAACGAACAGACGTAGTTAGTCAGTCAGTGCTTGGATGCCCTCATCACCCATTTCCGGGAGATTTATTCCCCAGTACCAAGTGTCTACTGTCATCAAGGTCGGCTATAGGTTTTGAAAGGGAAAGTCCAATGGATGTTGGCCGTTGCTAAAACCCCTTAACCTCCGCCCTTATTTATTGCGACCGTATTGAGTGAAATGAGTAAATAGTCGTACTGAATGTTAATGCACGGTGGTGACGTCACGCTAAAACATCCCCATGCTAAAAGTGTAGTCGTTATATACGGTTAATCTGAACACCCGCACACCTCACCGTGGGTTTATTTTGATAACCCACACTTTTTTTGATAATCTAACACGTTTTCCGGGGTTTCCACAACCCCTGCTCCACCATGTGACATTATAATGACCGACTTTGCAAAAATACCTATCACACAACACAAATTCAACCAACACACCCCATTGCAACTAGCATAAACAGGCACATTTGCAAACTGCGACATTTTTCGTACTAACACACAAAAAAAACCTCGCGTACTATGCTAGACCCCCCACCTACGGAGGAATCGTCCTACCCGGCTACCTTTTGTTCCGACAATACGAAAACTAGGCTACTGACACTTGTAAATACACCTGAATACTCATAAAAACTCAAGCGATTAACGCTTTATTTTACTCAAAGGATCAAAGGATTTTAGCGAGCGTTAACCGCACCCGGTCATCTGCCCGACGAAGCCCTAAGGCCCTATGTCTGCAACACCCGGAATGGATTCTCAGGAGGTCATCCACCCAAGTACCAATCGGGGCCAATGCTGCTTAACTTCGGTGATCTGACGAGAACCGGTGTTTCCAGCACTGCAAGGCCGCAGACTCATATTTTACTCATATCTTCTTTAAACAATTAAAGTAGAAAAAAATACAGTTTTATCTTAAAACACAAACATCGGTAGGAACGTCTATCCCCTTCGCTCCGACTTCGTACACTGGAAGTTTCTACCGGAAGTTTCTGTTCAGAAATTTACATAAGTCGCATGTAAATATTCTTAGTTCGTTATGATTCACGAATAAAATTTACAAACAAAAATCTTAAAAAATTAGCTTGAGCTTTAGTTAGCTTGACGCCACACCTTAGCATTAAAACACATATACGTGAAGCAGACCTGGTAAACCTGAAATAATTGATCGTTGCTCGAAACGGAACAGTCCAAATCTCTAGGGGTGTCAAAATCACACTCGCGCTAAAGCGCTCGTGCTTTTTCGCCACCCCTGGATATTGTGACTGTTCCGTTTCTCGCAGACGATCTATTATTTCAGGTTAAACGGGTCTGCTCTACGGGTATCTATTACTTCTTCTCAACTAGTAAGGTTACCTCGGTGAGAGAGAGAAACAAATTAACTAGGAAATATCTAGATTATGATCCCAAATGCATTGCCCGGACATTTCTCTTCCCGAAAGCATGTTGGTGGACCGACGACAGCATTGAACTCGACACTTTACGAAGGCGCGTACGGTCAATTAAAAAAAATGGGAGGGGTGAGGGGGGGGGGAAATAAACACTATTTTTGCAACCTTCGATTTAGTATTTCGATCATCGAAAAACTTTTGTTTTAATGGTTTATGCCGTTTGATAGTGATTTTTGCCTTTGATTTAATGGTTTTGTGTCGGGAGTGGGGGCGGGGGGATTATCTCCGCTCTGTTTCTTTGCGCCCCACCCACTTAGGTCTTTTTTTCTTTACCTTACAATGTTGTAATATTGTATTGTATTGTACTGTATTTTGCATAATTAATTGTTAACAAAAAATCTCATGCTGTTGTAGCCTAATTGTCGTACCTTTTGGATTTTAACATTGTTCGTTGTTAATTGTCTCTCTTATAGTGACTCATCCTGACTCAGCTCATACCAACATCAATTATATTGGACGATCTGTTGCTGGGACTGATGACCCAGCATCTTGATTCCCTTGAGCTGAGCTGGGATGAAGATCTTGAAGTGTGCCCTGCTTCTATTCTTACACTCACTTACTGTATTGTTACAATATAATGTATCGTGAAGTAACATCAATTGTAAAGCTCGTGCATTGCCTAGCCAACCAATTTTAGTATTAGGTAATCACAATAATGCATTCCAAGCCCCCATTCCATCCATGTTCTCCATCACTGTAAGTACATTTGGCAAATTACTAGAAATTATTATTATTCCTCCCCAATTTTCCCAGTCCTCCCCACTTAAATCATCATATCCTTAGTATTAATTTATCACCATCCATCACATTAATAATTATTTATAGCTTGTTTGGTAAATTCGTGGCAGGGTGAGCTATGTACAAAATCTTGCATTCACCATCAAATATAGAACCCAACCAAATATGTCTATGTATTATTGAGTTTCTTACATTAAACCAACCCCATACATTAGCTATTTCGTGTTAGGGTCGCCCACTCCCCCAAACCTCTACATTTTTGGTGCATCGGCCGGGAATCGAACCCGGGTCGCCCGCGTGGCAGGCGAGCATTCTACCACTGAACCACCGATGCACGAACCATATATTTAAAACGTAAAGCACAACAGCACTTAAACAGGTGCAATTTCTCAATTGTACATTTGATTATTTCAATTAGAAGTCATCAATTTTTATCCGTGTACATTTCAACAAGTGAAAATTCAATCATATAACCCCTTTTTTTTACGGCACACTTGACGTTTTTGTGATTTAATTTTATAGGCAAAAGTCAACCATGACACCAACTTAATGAGTCTTCTTCTTTTGGCTTTGGAGATGTTAGTAAAGGAGGGGTTAGGGGGTCACAAACAACACTCAGGTTCCTTTTGAAAGGTTTTAGTGCCGGCCAAAGCCTCAACTGGGATTGCCGTTCGTCGGCCGGGTCGGCGCTGGCTGTCAACCCGGGCGACGCGATGGCGGACGAATAAGCCTAATGGTTAGGGCTGCAACATGTCACGACCAACCTCCGAAAGGGGCCTCGTGCCTAGCTCGCGGCTGCACTTCAGCACCACAACACACTGAGAGTTTATATAGATAGATAACAACACAACATATACATCCCTTACCCCCACCCCCCCTCATGCAAAGCCGCGCAATGTCGTCGTATATGTTAACTTAGGTTTTGGTTAGTCCGTTGGACTAGTTGATGGCGGGGAAGGAGTGGCGAATAATGTGGCGTGTTTTGTCGTGTATTCCAAACGGCTTTGCACAAGCGCCACTAATTTCAACTACGTCATCAGTTTCGTAGCAATGGTGGCAACTGGGACAGATGACGGCATTGAAAATCCCCATTGACTGATTTGAGTAATCGGTGGCCCCTACCCACACGTCTTTCTTTTTTTGGGGGGGGGGGGGGGGGGGGGGCTTTACTGAGAAAAATGTTCACTTTTCAATTCTAAAGAAAAATTCAAACTTTAGGCTGGCTATACACGTTCATTCAGTTACACCCGTTTGTTTTCTACTTGTTTCAATTATTGGCACAGTGAGGAATTTGGTAGGGAGGTGGGGATCAAGGGACAAAAAAAAAAAGAACTCTAGAATTTAAAAAAGGGTCCGAGAAAAGGGAAGCAAAAAGAAGGGGGAAGGGGTTAAGTATACGTTCACTGTTAGAAATTTCCGTATTTTCACCGTACAACGTCCGTAAATATTTACGGAACATGCCTGTAAATATATTTTACGGAATAAGTACCGTAATTAAACTCAACAGTAATTAATTAATTAATGTTTAGCCTGACTTCAACTCATCTTTACTTAATGCTCCGTAAATTTAACCGTTTCTCGAGATAACGGGACGTCCGTTAAATTACGTTCATTTTCCTGTTAGCAGTGTTACCATTGACTGTCACCGTACAAAAAAGGAAATATTTTTTACAGTGTTGGAGCCCTGTAAGGTAACTCATTTTCAGGAATTTTATTTGACAAAATGGTAAAATGATTTGGAATGTCATTTTGCCATTTTGTCGGACATTTTTAGACATTAACTTCTTGGAGGCGGTAAATATTATCCACCTAACACCAAAATTGGTGAAAAAATCCGCCAAGTTTCCGAAAAGGATTGGCATTTGAAGATAGTAATATCATTCAACCAGGGAAAGGCCGCCAAGGCTAATCCTATTAGCCAAGTTGATCGCACCGACTAATGGTTCGAAAGTTAAACGAAAACAGAAGATGCTATACTCGCTGTAGCAATCTTCAAGTTTTCATTTAACGTCCAAAGTATTATCGGGTGCGATATTATGATTCGATAATTCGTTATCCTGAAAGTGTTGTGGACTCAACTCATGATGAGAAAACACCAGTGCTAACTGAACTAATAACTGATAGTAACTTTGAATGACGTCAAGGAAGGATGCCGAGTCCATGCCAGTTCTTCTGTACAGTGCCGATTGATTTAACAACAAATACTGACCATTTGTACAAGAATCTTCTTGGGAATAAACCGTAATAGACCCCAGTTTTTTCTTCAAAGTTTTTTGCTGTCACAAGTCTCCGACGATCTATCCACGGATTCCGGACCTCAAGGAAGAAGTCGTTGTAGTCGCCGTGTGGTTTTTATATATCAGAAAAAATTGCTACGCCTACTTTACATCATTCAGAAGCCGTAGGATCGGAGACTATGCGCTGTCCACCGATTTTTTTTCCACTGTAAGTATATAAAAGGATGTATACTTGCGTCACTATTAAGGTTCAGCCTCATCAACAGCCAGTATGTGTTGTTTTAGGTGAACAAGACCCAAAATTAGACCGAAAATTAAATTCAAGTGCAAATTACTAGTTCCTTTGGCCGGTCAGAAGGCCCTTTTTATTTTTTTAACCATACGATGAGTAGCAAGGAGGTCTAAACGGATGTAAGCACACTAAGACTTAAAGGATACCCCCCCCCCCCCAAAAAAAAAAAAAACAAGTGTTCCTAGACTTAGTTATCTAAAAATTATAACTCTAAAAATTTAAATCTTACTGCAAATGCACAATTTAACATTCTTCGTGTGGTGACATTTTAACCGAAGGTGTGCGTCTGAAAATATTCTTTGGCGACGTTAGTTAGGTTTTTCCCCGTCAGTTTTTCGACGGTTTGTTCGCTAGTTGTTATTAACTAACGATTACCTATAAAACAGCTTTCAGCGAGCAAGGAGGACTTTTTGCACGAATGAGCTTGAAACTCTCCTTTGCATTCTATAAAAGCTAGAAATCACGTGACATCCCAACATGGCGACGGTTTTAGCTCTGCCGGCTCGCGACGAAAACAGTCAGTAATGTGAGTTCAGAAGCGAATGGGAAAGTTGTTTCGTCAGGAGGAATTCTTTATCTTATTGTCACGGATTATACGACTGCAAGAATTACCTCAAACGAGGACGTATTTCAGCTAATCCGGGTAGCGTTGTCTTCTAACTGCGAGGATGCAAAGGCGAGTCTTTGCATAAACGCGACCTAATCCTATTTTTCACCTCTCGCTCCGCCAAGTAAGGGCGAGTTTCCGTAAAGACAAATTTCTCGCTTACTAGCGTTTACTTGGTCAATACTAAATCTGCTGGCTGCTTCTCGCCTTTGCCTGAGAATGCGGCTTTCGAGTTGTCTACATGTAGTAACCATGGCAACAATGCGGACGCAGATCTTTTCCTCGTGCCTAGCGACACGACATATACGATGCGTGCAACGTGACGGCGTAAGATTTATGACAACATGAAAACAATTTCCGCTGCAGCACAAACCGACGGACTGGTTTCTGAATGCCAGCATTCGATGATTTGTTGTCGATTCGATAACCCCAAAATGCCCGGCATGTTGGATTTTGAATTCTCGCTGCGGGCAGCTATTTATTCTATCGTCATCTGATCACTGCTATAGAAGCTCTTCTTTAGGCGAGAGCAGCAAATATTGGAAATAGCGTGAAATGACAACAATGTTGTAGCAATGTTTAAAATTACTGTTCCACTTTGTTCTTTATCTGTGTTGTTGTTTATATAATACATTAAATTTGTTATGTATTATCGCAGTCATTTAGTAGAAACGGGAAACTCATCGTAAATAAATAACGGTTGACTAGCAAATAGCGTTCGGCGAGCGAGAAGGTCTGGTTGATAAACGCGCCCTAATACATACATAAAGTACTCGAGTCTGACATTGACAGCTCATCAGTAATCACATAATCCGTTCTTTCTCAGCATAAAACAGCTGTAGCCATCAAGTATGAGCCCCAGACAACCGTTCTTTTTTTTTCACAATGGCTTGTCTGCCATGTGTGCGTCGACGGCTGTGTTGCACTCATCACCTTGTCAAACAAGAATAGGCCGCTGCCATCGCCTACTACTATAATTATTATTAAGCTTTTGCAGCGAACATAACGATGCAGATATAAAACACACAGACCACATACTCAAACAATACAGAAGGAAAGATCGCCGCGTATGTTGGCTCAGTGTATATATCCATTGTAAAACAGGCCTAGGCCTCGTGCGTTGACTAATCGCAATTCGGTTTACATTTGTCAAGTCAGGCGAAATTTTGACGGCAATCAAAACTGAAGCAACACTTGATTTTTTCCCCTCCCTATTAAGCTGTTATTGTCAGTTCAACCTGATTCAACACGCGAGCTGAAAAAAGATGAGAATATTAACGTCAACGTTCTGACGTCTGAACGTCGATTTTGGATGTTCAAGATGGCTCGGTAGCAACCTGCGCAAACTGTGACGGGTGATGACACGTGTTGGGCACGCGCTGCTATGCCTCAACTACTGTTGCAACAGGTGTTACAGCACAATACATCTCTTAAATACATTCTGCGTGTAAGGAAGTACACATTAAACAACCTTAACAAAGGTGTCATGGGAAGCCCTCTTCGGTCGTTTGCTTCAAAGAATATACGGTTGCGAATTTTTTTTTTAATGACCCGTCCAACATCTGGTTGGGCTGCACTTATACAAAGAAAACTGCCACAGTCTTTTGAGATGCAAATATTTACGGACTGTTTCGTAATTTACACCTGTATCTCTCACTTCTTGGCCCTAATTTTAAACATAAAAGGAACTCATTATGTTACTCATCGCGCAAAATTTCAAATGTCACTACTTTCGACGGTATGGAAACGTAAGTTATACAGGGTGTCCGAGAACATCCTCACAACTTTTTAAGGGGGTGAAAGAAAAGAGGTAATAAAAAAGACCAGGGCATTTTGACCGCTGTTTTATTGTTACTGATTTGCATCAAAAAGCGTTCATATCAATTATGTCATATCGCGAGGGCTCGTGTCAGATTTTTCGTCATTTAATTTACCCGAAACATCTCCAAGGAAAAAAAAACCCCGCTAAATGTAAGCTTTAATAAAAAAAATAAAAACTTAACGCTGTAAGGGAACAAACAATACAAGGAACAGACATGTAAGCAATCAGCGTCGTAAAAGATGCTCTGGCTTCGTAAGCCTTAAAAAAATCGTCATAATCTACAGGACAAGAAAAAGACATGTAAATCCTTCAGCATCGCACTAATACGTGTAAAAAAAAAGCTACAGCATGTTTTTGGGGATGCTAACGATTCTTTTGCACGTATTAGTGCGGACGCTAATAGCTTACATATCACTGTTTTGTATCTGATCCGTTAGAGAATTTAAGTATTTTAAGGATTATATCCGTATTTTATATGCTTAAAGCTACATTCCTCCCGGTGACTTTCCTGTATGGCTTAGTTTTGCAACATTACTTCAGACACCCGTAAATGTTGCAAAGGCATTCATTTTCCTACTTTTTACCCTCGTGAGAAGCGGTTTTGTGTTTCATTCACTCTATAACACTTCCATTCACTGTAAATGTTGCAAGAGTTATTCTGCGCAGGATGCTCGAATATAGTGTGAAGGTATTTCCTTTTAATTGACTTTTAACACTAATCTAAAGCAAGCTTCAGCAACAAAGTTCAACATCAAACGTCGGAGAAATCCCAACACAGCAGCCAACCGACTGCAACTTTTCTCAATAGTAAGTTTTGTAAAGTCATTATTGACAGAAGAAGAAGTATCGCTTGCATACATAAGGAGGTTAGCTTCGTTAATGTCAACCATATTTTAACTAAACAAGAAACCTTAAAAATTCATTCAAAACACGGTGTATACATAAGCCAGATAAGAGACTGCACTATACCAGAATTTGCTTCAGCTTCCGGGATTCCGCCCCGGACCCTGCTGGGGGGAGTTACAGAGCTCCCCCAGTTCCCCTACCTGATTTCGTCGCACCGTACCACTTTTAATTTGCTTCCTACGGCCCTGAATAATTTATGATAATATTTTAAGAGTGTAATAGAAGTGATCGTTAGAGAGGGACGATCATTAGCCGTGGGGATGAGGGTGGAGGTGATTTGAGTCACAAGATGCCTTGATATTTCCGACGCATGAACATGAGCATGGAAGAATATAATGGAAGTGATCATTACCAGCGAAGGATGGGGGGGGGGGTGATTTGAGTGCGCTGATTGAGCGAGCGAAGCGACCAAAAATCAGCGTTTGCTAGCCAGAGTGCGCAACAATTTTCAGAATCTTAATTCGGTCGAACATGGTCATACACATGAGCTGCCATACTTAACCAGTGTTGCAAACCGTACATTCAACACCACCCGCGTGTAGCACGGGGTTCAGCTAGTTGAATACATGTTATATGATATAGCTTTTTTGGCTAGACCTGTTCATTCGCTGGAAAACGCGTAGTTCTGTGGCCAAACACGCTTTTTATTATATATGGTTTTAGTATTGTAGAGTTCTTAGGGTTATTCTGTTGCAGATAGATGGAATGGCTTTCCGAACACTCAAGCTAAGATATTTCGACAAACATTTTAACGACAATTTCCGAGACAAGAAACTAAACGACGCTGCACATTGCCTTGACAGCCTTTTCTGCAGCCCCAACGGTGGATTTCCTTCTGCGCATTTTCACCGGCTGTTACATCTAGCACACACACTCCCGCTTATACACAAACACAACCGTCTAGAAAACGTTTCTCCAGCAACAACGCACCCACCTCCTCCAAACGCAGCAGCACCACCAACAACAACCATTCGTTCCGAAACCGTTTTCTAATTAACCACTTAATTAGGCTTATAGTCATTAAGGTAAGGCATGAGGAAGGGGGTGTTGGGAGGTTGGGGGTTGGGGGAGTAAGGATTAATATCGGGCGTTAATGGTCGCCACGTAATTACAAACAGTGTACTGACAACTGCGGTTACTTTATTAATTGTTTATGCCGTTCTGATTAGGGATCTAATGACGCTGCACTTTAGGCCGCTAGAAAAGGAGAAGAGGTCCCCACTTGAAATTTGGGGTCAACTCCAGACTCTCCTCTTAAACCATCCCCTGCCCCTCCAACCCCCACTTCACTGCATCTCTACAGTCTGCCCTTCTCTCTTTTAAGAGCCTGAGCTACGAATGACCAAAGGTCAACTTACCACTTTTCATGAGAACCAGTGACTTTAATAATTGAGAGGTCACTCCAGCAGCTAATTATATTATTACGATCGCAAGGGAAATTGGAGCTCTTCACTTCCCCCTTCCCATCCTTCCCCCCCCCCCTCCCCGCCACGCCAATCCTTCCCGGTAGACCAAACTCCACCTTGGTAAGCTTTCAACCTAATCGAGAAGCAAAAGAAGAAACGCAAGCAACTAATGGGTATAGCAATCGCCATTTTCAAACCCACAAGGGTACCAAACGGAAACCCACCCATCCCATCGAAGCTAAACCAACACTATACCCTGTCCCCCCCCCACTCCCACTCCCCTGCCGACGAGCCAACGAGCGACCAAACTGTTGTTTGTTATTTCCTGAATTATTCGCCAGTTGGCCATTACTCAAGACCAACAATCCATTAGAAACCTAATCTTTGGAAATGCGCGAAAGCGAGTCAAAACGAACGAATGTGCGCAAGAACGAACGAACGAACATTCGAACGACACGGAGCGAGCGAGAGACTAAATAAAAGAGAAATGGGCGAGAGGGAAGGGGAAGAGACAGAATTGGCGAAATCATAATAAATTCACGCTAGTTAAACAACAACAACAACTACATCAGCATCCATTCCATATCAACGAAATAGAGCGATTGAGCTCTCGTTCTATGTCGTTTGCGTTAGCGTCAATTCGTCTCGTAATGCATGAAATGTTAAAAGAGTATTTCGACGTCGCCCCCCCCCCCCTCCTTTCCTCCCTTACAGGCCCTTTAAATCGGATGGATATGTGAAATATCATCACCCAGGGAACAATCGGCATAACAAGGGCAGATACGTATAAACTTCGAGTTGAAACGTAGATTTGTCGACACGTCTCACTCGTCAAATAATTCGAAAAGCGAAAATCAGCTACACCATGCAGGGCAGTGAATGCATTAAGTAGGCTATTATTAAGTATTTCGGCGTCCAGCTACCCCAACAACCCTCCCCCATCACCCCTTAAGAACGATGGATATACGAAATGTCACGCAGGTAGCAACCGGCATGACAATCCGCCAGAGTTAGGGCACGTTTACGCAACGACTCGCCTTTGCATTCTCGCAGCTAGAAGCTAGAAATCATCTGAAATTCCAACATGGCGGCGGTTTTAGCTATGTCGACTCGTAATGAAAACACTGAATAACGCGAGTTCGGAAGCGACTGGGAAAATTTCGTTCAGAGGAATTCTTTATCTTATTGTCACGGATTATAAGACTTACAGCATTACTCAAACGAGGTTGGATTTAGCTAATCCAGATACAGTTGTTACCATGGCAACGACAACTTTTCCATTGAGATTAAATTCTAGCTGCGAGAATGCAAAGGCGAGTCGTTGCGTCGTCCGTTGTTGGATTACTATGATTCAGTTTATTTTAACGCCACCAAATCCTCCCTCAATGAGGCTCAGACGAACCAAAACGCGTGTATTCGTTTTGTTCTTAAGAAGTTTGATGGTGTAAGAATTTTGACTGTCTTAAAATTATCAAGTGGCTCCCTATGGCTCAGAGACGTTTTTTTGCGTTCTCTTACAGTTGTGCACAAGTCTCTGCATCACAGAGGACCATCTTATTTGTTTACTTATTGAATTCTGCACTGGCTGATCACGGTTATCCAAGAAGATTTAGTCACGGCCGCTCCTTCACTCCCCCTCGTTGTCGCACTACTAAATACCAAACGTCGTTTCTGGTTCAGAGAATGAAGTTGTGAAATGATTTGGCCGAAGCCATTAAAATTTGTCCTAGTGCTGGACCTTGGACACTTGTTTATTGTGCGCGCAGCGTATTTTGAGTCCTGCAGTTATTTTACGAGCGGCTACATATTCCTGGAGGGAGCGGCTTTAATCGACGGCTGCCATTGTTTTTGTAACCATCTAGGATATCAACAAGGTGCTCTGCTATCGAAAACATGCAATCGATTATCTGTATTCGTTCTGGGGCGAACTCACGATAGGCCACGGACACTATAACTCATAACTTGGTCACCATCCCTCTTCTCCCACCTTTTCCTTCCCTTCTTTCTTTTTTCCCATCCCCTCCCCCACCCCCCAATACCCAATTTTCTTGTTTACTTTTAGTGTTTGCTACTGTCTGCTGACATTGTAATTGTCTGTTTCAATGTAATTGTCTGCAGATTTCTTAGGCCTAAAATCGTTGTTTTTTTCGAATCCCTTATGCTGTGAAGTTGTAATTGGAACAGAAAAGATTCCATTTGCTAAAAATGTCAGCAACTGCCAACAAATCGCGCGTTTTAAGCCTAAGAAATCCTCTCTAACAGCATTAGATTCAATAAGACGCCATTCTTTTTCCACTCCATGTTTATTCAGTGCCCCATGCAGCTAGCCAATTACTGGCTACAGCATAGAATTATATATATAATAATATGATGTTATTGTCACTGCTGTATAGAAAACTAATACAGATATAGCTGTATCCATCCCCTTATCCCAGGGAACAATCGGCATAACAAGGGCAGATACGTATAAATTTTATAGTAGAAACGTATAGATTTGTCGACACGTATCACTCGTAAAATAATTCAAAAAGCGAAAATTAACTACACCATGCAGAGCAGTGAATGCATAAGTTTATTAAGTATTTCGGCGTCTAGCTACCCCAACAATCCCCCCCTTAAGAACGATGGATATGCGAATTGTCAGACAGGTAGCAATCGGCATAACAATCCGCCTTAGTTATTCCGTTGTTGGATTACTGTGATTCATTCAGTTTATTTTAACGCCACCAAATCCTCTCTCAATCAGGCTCAGACGAACCAAAATGCATGTATTTGTTTTATTCTTGATACAATTAGATATTTTTTTTCGGACAATAAAACTAAAAGTTAATATTTTTTATTAGCACTATCCTGTAGTGAACCCCACTAAGCGGTGCGATAAACTAAAAAAAAATCACTGTAGCCCTAAATTGCACTCATAACAGCTGTGTTTAGTTATCTACTCCATCTCTTGTTAAACAAATGACTTCCTGTAGCGAACCTTCACTACTTCAACGCCTGATTCAGTTTCGTTACAGCCGCGTACGAACAGGAAGAACACAATAAATCTGTCAAAATCGGAAAAGAGCTAAGCCTAACACTCAAATTGTTAATCAACGCATCACTTGACGCACGCCCAAAACCGAACTCCACATATTGTTTAGAGAACCATTTACGGATGTATATATATATATAACTCTCACCACTGGAGTAGACTAGCTATAAAACAACGTGGTGTTGGTGTAACGTGTCAGGTATAAGTCTCAATTGTGCTCACGAAACCAACCAAAAAGAGAATTGCCTATATATACGGTTGTAAAAACCCAGGTTTTTCTTTTGTTGCACCGTGGTGAACACCAGAGGGCGACGTGAACTCGTTCACCCTATATGACGTCCGCTTTTCCATTAGGCCGTTGGAAGGGGACTAGTCATAAAACGATTATCCACATTTTTATATCCCCCGAAACTCAACAGGAAGGGAAAAGTGCCGGAGACCGACGCATGATGGCGTAAGAGGCGAGGTAAAGGGTCACGCTTAGATAGCGCCGCTATAAACCAGACCCATATCATTTTTTAAATAATAAAAAAATCAAATATAAGAGAGCACAAAACATTTGACGTGCTTATTAGTGCTCACTACAGTCGAAATCTCATTACTCATTATTTTTTCTAATTCAATACGATATAGAATATCAACAAATCAGCAATCATACAACATTAATACACAAAAAATCAAGTATACTAGCAGATATATGAATGCCCCCAGCCCAATTCTACCATTTCTGTACTGTTTAGTTCTGGAACAACGTATAATAAATTATTTATTGTTTATATAATGATTTTGAGCTCCAATTTTAATTTATTAAACTGAGTAATATTTGTCAATTTTTCTGGTGAATTGTTAAAAGTTGAATTAATGTTAGGAATTAGTCTGACTTTACCATAGGTTTCTCCAAATTGGTACTTTTAGTTTTATTGTCCGAAATGTGGAATTCCTTTTAATTTTTTCATACTTATTCTTTTGAACCAAAACAATGTTTCCAAAAGTGTTACATAATAAGTCGTTAAACCCAAAATGTTTAAGATATTGTCCTTCTTCATTAAGTCAACATTTTCTTTTGTTTTTTTACACCTGGGTTTGAAAAGAGAGCTTTTATAATTTTATTTTGTATTTTTTGTAGCTCAGTACTTTACAGTACTTTTGTTACAGTAGGTCAGTACTTTTTGTAGCTCGGAAAGTACTGTAGTTTGGAAAGTCTTGCACTGTTTGAAAGGACAAAATGCATATTGGCTACAAGAAAGGGGGAAAAAAAGGAAATTATTCGGAATGCTAGTAAACAAAAGCTTCAAGCAGAAGCAAATGCTTGCAGCTTGCTAGAATGAATGAAGGATTTAAATATTTGCTCGCGAAGTTTAGAACACAGAAATAATAGTAGGAGAAGTGGAGATATTCAAAATCTCAGCAGGCATCACGGAAATTAATAACCTTAAAGGCTAGATAGGGTAAAGCGATAGAGGAAAAGTCATAACAGATTCCTCAAGGATGCGGGGTGTGGTAATCGGAAAAAAATTTCCCAGGAAAAAAAAATCCCGAAAAGTTTACCCCCAGAAAAAAATATCCCTGAAAAAATATCCCTTGGAATAAATATCCCCGGAAAAAAGTCTCCATAAAAACCACTATTCACTTTTAGCTTACTTTTTTTTTTAGTATCCACCAAACATATGGAATGTGTACCGTGCAACTCTTGCTGATCAACAACGCACAAATAATCAGTGTGAAGGATGGAACAACAAATTCCTCCATTTAGTGGGACAAAAGTCTGTAATTTTGAGGCTTTTACATGCTTTTGAGGTTCTTCGATGCGGGCTCCGGAAGGCCAGTTGAAAAATTATTCTTTCCAAATTGTTTTTCTCCCTCGATTGTTGCTGCGGTTACTACAACTGCCTGCAACAACGAAGAATCAACTACGGCTCAACTACCAGCTGACGCACCCTACATCTAGACACATGCTAATGTTTTGCCATCAAGTAACAAGCGTGGGCCAACGCATCGACGGAACATAGACATAATCTCACTAACAAAACTGCGCGAACAATGGACATACACGTGATAAACCAGGTCGCACGAATGACCACAAAAAGAAAGCGAAAAAAGCAAACGAATTAACTGCGCAAAAAAAGGTTTCGCCATTTAGAAAATGAGCTCGTACTCTTATGGAACTCACAGGTGTGAATGCACAAAAATAAAAAAAAAGAATTAGAGTTCACTTGAACGAAACGAACTAAAATTTGAACTCCAATTCAAGGGAACAAAGTAAAACAAAACAACGCGAACAAAAAAAGTCAAGCTAGGGAAGCTTCCCTCAATTACTTATTCACCACAGCGCGTGAAAGAGGGAGGCTTCCTTAGCTTGACTCTTTTTGTTCGCGTTGTTGTGTTTTAGCAGGACGAATTAAAAATACTTCACAAACACTTAGTTTAAAACACAGATGTTGCTAGTCCAGGTTTAAATATCTGCACCGCGTCTCCGAATGTTGCCACCGCTGAGAAAGTTAACCCCTAATTTATCTAAAATTTTGAATAGTGTATTTTTTTTCCCCTAGGGATTTTTTTCCGGGAATTCCGAGGGATATTTTTTCTGGGGAAATTTTTTCTGTGGAATTTTATCCTGTGATATTTTTTTCCGGGATTCGCGCGGTATACCCAAGAGTAAAAGACCAAAGGAATTACCCATCATACAACGTTTCTTTATTTTGGCTTCACGATAGGTTTGCCATAAAGCAGAAACTTTAAATAAAATTAAATTAAAAACAGAACCTAAGCCTCTTGCATTCTGACTGCTTATAAGGATCTTAGAAAACCTATTTATTCCCTGCAAACGCAGGGAGAGGGGGAGGGCGGAAGAATTAAGCCTTAAGGTTACGGCGGTAGCTACGTCATTAACCCCAACCTCAGTCACAGTGCAGTGACTTGGGATACCGATGTGCCCACACATTACAGATATGTTAACCAAATCCCGAATCTAGATCTTATCGTACGTCTGACCTCTACCAAAAATTGAAGAACTCGGACAAGAGGACAGAACCCTCGCCCAATTTACACGCAGGACGTGAGTGGCAGGGCGTAAGTCGGTTTTTACTGGGTTCCTTACTGCCTACATATTCTGGGTTTAGGTTCTGTGTTCAACTATATTAATTTTTATGCAAGGTTTAGCCTAGGATATGTGTGTTTACTACGGGCTACTGACGAAGCCAAGCACCATAGACATATCTTAATGGCATTTTCAGTAACAACAAGCAAGTGCTAACGGTTTCAAGTGATTATATGTTTCAGGCATTTGCTTCAGGACCCGGCGCCGGCTCTCCTTTTTCATCCAGAGCTTGTAGCAAACACCAGTGCTTGTAACTTTATTCATACAAATGGGACGCATTTGCTTCATATGTTTAAGCAAAAGCTGTTGGTATCTTTTATTTATTGTAACAGTCTGTCAAATAACGTATAGACCGAAGTACAGTTGGCTGTACAGAAGTATAGTAGCGTACACTCTATAGCTTGCCGCGGTTCAACTATAGTGTCCGCGGCCTATCTTGAGTTCGCCCCAGAACTAATACAGATAATCGACTGTATGTTTTAGATAGCAGAGCACCTTGTTGATATCCTAGATGGTTACAAAAACAATGGCGGCCGTCGATTAACGCCGCTCCCTCCAGGAAGATGTAGCCGGTCATAAAATACCTGCAGGACTCAAGATACGCTGCGCGCACAACACAATACAACATTCGGGGTGTGGCTGACGGTGAACACTATCTTGTAACCGTACGAGTAAGGCAAACTATACAATTCCGAAGCAAGCAGTCAGCATAAAAAACTAGCCTGGTGAGGATACACTTATCTGAGAAAGAAAGAAAAGACAACTTCCCCGACTGGGGCTCGAACCCAGGACTTCCTGCTTACTAGGCCGGGTGCTCTAACCACTGCGATACCGGGGCGGATTCTGGCTACAGGCTCCAGCCGAGTTAAGTAGCTGTTCAATCTTTTTCAGTGTTGACCTAGAGATCACAAACATACATACAAGGAGTGAAAGCAACATTGCTTCTCTGACTCCAAACAGAAAAAAATGCAAGTGTAAATAAAGAATAAATCACAAGGTAAAGGGTAAACAAAGCAAGCAGTCTGGCAAACTGGCAAACGAAGCAAACTGGCCTTGTGAGGATACACGATACACTAATCTGAGAAAGAAAGAAAAGACAACTGCCCCGACTCGGACTCGCACCCAGGCATTTACTACTTACATTTTTTGTAGTGTGGAGGCCAAGAAGCAATGTTGCTTTGCCTCCTTGTGCGTATGGTTGTGCCCTCTAGGACACCACTGAGAAAGATTGAACAGCTACCGAGCTCGGCTGGAGCCTGTAGCCAGTATCCACCCCGGTAGCGCAGTGGTTAGAGCGCCCGGCTAGTCAGCGGGAAGCCGTGGGTTCGAGTTCCAGTCGGGGCAGTCGTCTCTTCTTTCTTTCTCAGATTAGCGTATTGTGTATCCTCACAAGGCCAGCCTTTAATGCAGACTGCTTGCTTCGTTAACCCTTTACCTTGCGATTTCTTCTTCATTTATCCAATTTCAGTTCAGTACAATGATCTCTTACCAAAGACCTCGAATGCCAAGCTAATAATCCCCCTTTTACGTGTCGGAAACCCCGTCGCGTGTCAAGATGTGACATCAGCTTGGCGCACGAGCGGGAATCTTCCAGAAAAGTGTGGGAAGGCGGCGATCAATAATGAGTGTGTCAGAAGTATCTTCTGTAAGGTAGGTGCGATTTAGGCTTCCTGGCTTGGTGTTAAGGCCTTCCCAACCATAGTATTGTCACATCATTAGGCCCAATGTCCGTTTCAACTGCTTTGGTTGTCCCGGGAAAGGGAGAGACGATTTTGCTGTGATATTCCACATTCAACACGAGTACATTTCCAGAGCCTGATTACACAACGATGGGCTGAGGACAGGTTAGAACACAGTGATAACCATACATCCATCCTGTTGCCTTTCCTCACGTTATATCCTGACTTCAGCATAGCATATTGTTGGGAAACACTGCCGAACTTTCTTCTGTGTACGACAAACGACTTTTCGCCAGCTCCTGTAAATGTTTTATGAAAGCTGTGAAGTTCCAAACCAGGTGTATGTAGGCCAGTCATCGAGTATGCATTCCATGTTGTTTATATAGTCTCACCGCATCTGTTGGATCACACTGAACGCATCGAAAGCCTTTAGAGAATTTAGGCTTCATTAAATCTTTCCCAGGTTGGTTCGTTGTCTTTTCAGGATCGTTTACAAAAATTAAGTTTGCCTCCTTAGAATTATTGAGACGGTTACTTACATGCTGGCTCTTTCCCTCAGGTTTTCCATTTTATGCGGGTTTAGCGTTGTAGAGCCCACCACATTTTTCTCAGGCCACTGCTCAACGTAAGAGCATTCTAGACCCTTTCTCTTCCAACAGGGTAGTTGTGGGATAAATTTTTATTATTATTACACAACGTCATTATTATTATTATGGCATGGCCAAACAGTCTAATGCAACGTGTTACAAAAACTTCGTGATAAAGCTGCAAAAACTATTTTTAAACTTGAGCACAAAACATACAAAGGATATTTTTAAGGAAGTAGAACCGCTTACGATCGGACAAACACTGGCATACAATGCTCAATTAATTTTTATGAGACCGCGTAACATGAAATTGTAATGTGAACTGGTAAATTTGGCACTGTGAGTCCGGTATTCGTTTATGGTCGCTGTTGTGTAATGTTTGTTGTGGTTGTTGTCCACGATTTTAATGTTGTAGACTAGCCATCTCGTTTACGAATGATGGAGATGCAGATTAGCCCTATCTCTCGCGGATGATGTAGAATTGTAGATGTAGGTATAGGGTAAGACGGCAGCGCATGGCATTGCAGGGTTGCAGAGATTATGCTCGTGCAGTATATATAGTCCACTCAGTCCACTGGAAGACGAAAGGATATGAACGGAAAGCCACGTCAACACAAAGGTTATTTACGCCCATACTTTGATAAATGGTACCTAATTTAGGCAAACAATACAGGACAAATACTGCGGAACGCATTGGGCACTGCCCACCTTGCCTTCCACTATAGGCAAGCTACTCCTACTCCGACAGAGTCTAATTACAGCTGCTTCAGCAGTGCCGTAGGTATCATAAATACCGGAGGCAAATGGTTGAAAATTGAACTGAAACACCCGGCAGGCACAGGTTGCACCTGCAAAAGCATATAAATATTATACTCTATATTTACTCTAAATTAGCTTTAGGACAGTGTAAAACTAAAAAGTTCATAGGACGTATATGATGCGATGCATTGGATCTGAATGAAGGTACTGCCAACTAGGGGCACACTTGCAGGTGGGTGGGAGTAGGCGTGTAGGGTTTATGATGGCTATTTCTGTGATGCAATATAACCTTTCGATTTAAAGGATACTCTTACGACTATATAGTTCCATGGAGTGAGTTCTGGTTTATGGACGGTGGCGTTGGGTATCTGGGGATTGTAAAACATGTGTTCAGTGTTGCAAAACACATGCAAACGTCCATGTTAAAGAGCGTTACAAAAGTCATATACATCGTCGACAGGGGTGTCGTAAAACATATGGTCATTGTTGTTTATGGATTAAGTTATGTTTTAGCCGCCTGTTACTATTTGCTTGCGTGGATATCATTTTTCTACCAGACTATATTCTGCAGCAAAACAGTGTTTTACGTTGAATCCTACCTACACAACGGGAACCCAATCCGTCGCAATCAGCCTTTGATAGGGTGAACTGTTAAAAAAATAATAATAACCTAATAAATAATAAATTAGCTATCATTCGTCTCTTTCTTACGTAAGGCTTGGTATAAATCTTTACGTGTTAATAATATGTATTTCTGTGCTGAGTTGACGTTACTGTTTATGTAATGTAACATACTATGTGTTACAAACACCATAACTCCTCCACACAAGGGCCTTTTGGGCTTCGTAGTGGGCTTGGAACTTTTTTTTAAATAAATAAAAAAAGAAATGCAACAATGAAATTTCATCTTGGATTTTGTTGTTTTGATGTTTTTTCTGTCAGGCTTAGCATAGTCTCCAGTTTCAGTGTCTAAGTACTAAGGTGTTTTTCAGGGGAAAAAAATTAGGAATTAAGTATCGGCCAAAAAAAAAACCAGAAAAAAACACGCGTATCCATATTTCAGGCCGTTCTAATTTCTGTCAAACCGTTCTGTTCCAATTCGGTTCCACTTTGGAAGATTTATCCGCATTTCTTGTTTAGAAGTCACGTCAAAATGCCACCACGACAATATGTCACTGTGAGAATACCACTACAACAAAATATCTTAAATTTCATCAAGTAGGAATGTTTCTTTAATAAGCGAGTTAATAATTTTGGACGCATTTTTTTTTTAGAAACATGTGTAAAAAATGGCATTTTTTTTTAGAAACATGTGTAAAAGGTGGCATTTTTTTTTTTAGAAACATAACTTATTTAGGATGATGCGCATTCTAGTTGCGATGCTCAAGTCCTAAGGTGTTTTTCGGGACAACTGGAAATAAGATATGGCCAAAAAAGAAACACATTTTACTGTCAAACCTAACGTCAATTCTATAGCACTGAAACGAATTTCCATTCTTGTTTAGAGTGATAAGTATTTTCAATTTACAGTGCCCAAGTCCTAACGAATTAAAAAAAAAACATGAAATGACAGCCTAAAACCGAGTCGAGTTAGAAAGTATATTCCTAAAGTATGTTCCGGCTCGTTCATGACTGTTTGATTTAAATCATGAGAAAAACTAAGGGTTGTTACCTTTCCAATATATTATGGCACGGCAGTGTCTTAAATAAGCTTTTGCGACGACTGGTAATGTTAAAGCTTAGTAACGAATTTCAAACATTTTATCTCCTTAACTATTTCATAAATCGATGTGAATTTTTTGTGCAGTAATGTTGTTTAGTGATGATGATATTTTTGCAGTAATGTTGTTGTTTTATCCGTCAAAGCGACAAAAAAAAACAAAAAACATTGCATCTGAAGAGGGTAGACTAAATACCGGGTAAAACTTGTTAAATTCATGTGCCATTTTTGAGTACTTCTTTGGCCTGGAAGAACTTCTTCTTTCACTCAGTATACGGCCGATGGTTTCGAAACTACCATGACCGTTTGTATCCATAGAGGGTAAACTGAATATCAGCTAAACGTGTGAAACTCATGTCTCATTCTGCGCAATTCTGGAAGAACTTCTTTCACTCAGGACCGCGGAAGGATACGTCCGATCGTTTTGATACTACCGTAACCGTTCGATAGGAATTGATCAGGAAGCGTGCCCTCTTCGCGTGGTCAATCGCTCTGCCATGTCAGCCAGGATGGTGAAGTTTGCTTGATCTTCAAGTCCCCCAAATTCACAAACTTCGTGGGTATCCCTTGTTAAAAGCATTGTGCGTGCCTAACAAAGTACCGTCTCGGCACAGTGATCTTCGCCTGCAAAATTAATTCAAAGTACAGCTCACTTGCAGCACTGGGCGAAAGGGTTGCTATGATAATAACATCCGTAGGAACATCACAATTAATGTGTCCATGAAAAATACATTGAATTCAATGAATTCAGCGGAAATATTCAATGAATAAAATAATTTTAAAATTATTGCTGCAATGAGAACCACAAAGCAAAAGGAAACAAAAAATACTTTTACATCGTTTTTTTATGGTACAAAAAAAAAAAAAAAAACCCCTAGTGTTAAAACGTAAAGGTTACAAAAAAATTATATGCACACATAAAATTAGGGGTGGAAAATGACGTTAATCCTAATATTTCTTTCCTTTTTAATGAAAGACTGGATATATACGAATTTATAAATTCACGATAACCGAGTAGATTTGAATTAGGGCGCATTTACGCAATGACTCGCATTTGCATTCTCGCAGCTAGAAGCTAGAAATCATCGGAATTTCCAACATGGCCGTGGCTTTAGCACTGCCGGCTCGCAACGAAAACATCCAATAATGTGATTTCAGAAGCGACTGGAAAATAGTTTCGTCAGGAGGAATTCTTTATCTTATTGTATAACTGATTATCCGATTGCAAGCATTCCCTCAAACGATGTCGGATTTAGCTATATAATCCAGGTAGCGTTGTTACCGTGGCAACGACACATTTGCCACCATGATTAAATTCTAGCTGCGAGAATGCAAAGGCGAAACGTTGCGTGAACGTGCCCTTAGGGTTGTTTGAACGAAAGAACAGAACAGAAAAATACTAGTATTTTTAGTCATAAGCACAACAAAACCTGAAGACGGAAGAGACAGATTCACACAGAAACAATGACCGTAGAAAGTCCATAACAGCTCACCGATAAAGGGCCACAGAAACGAACACTGATATCAAATATCAGGGAAATAAAATATCAAAGAAAGAGGTCGGCATAGTGAGGGGGTGGGAGGGGGGATGGGGTTGAGGCTTAATGGTGCGACGACGGCCAGGTCATTAGCAACAACCACAGCCACAGTGCAGTGGCCCGGAATGCCACTGCGCCACACATTACGGAGATGTTAACCAAACCCCGAATCTGAACCTCCTGCGAAAATTGAAAAACCCCGAACAGGAGGACAGAATCATCACCCGATTGACACCGCTATGTCTCGCGGATGGTGGTGACAATCAACAAGAACGTGACGAACCGTGAGTGGCCGTCGACAGCAATGACATTCAGGAAGACGGCATAGTGGGGCAAGTTGCACAATAATTCAAACAATGAATAAAGATTATAAATTAAGTAGTATGCGTCTGAGAAGTAGTCACGTTTTCATTAAGGAGAAACATGATTAATTACGATGAAACCGGTATACAATGTTTTCCTTGAAAGCAGTTTCGCATCGTGCATTAAACGCGTCGTGTTACCAAATTGTAAACTGAAAACTGTTTCTGTACTAACACCGAACACGTTCATTAAATCGGACTACTCTTTGACACTGTGCGATTCCTATATATACAGGGTAATACATAAAGTACTGAAAAATAGGCCTATAAAATGTAGGAATATGGGTGCATCATTTTAATAGCAAATGAAACAAAAACCTTTTTTATTAGATTGAACAAAGGTTTTTGTTTCATGTGCTGTTAAAATTAGGCACCCCTATAGTATATGCCTACATTTTATAGGCCTACATTCATAGGCCTATTTTTCAGTATTTTATGAATCACCTTGTATAAGTAAAACTGGTAAGATGTGTAAAAAAAAAGGCCTTCCTAAAATTACGGTAAACAGCTTTGAAATTGACCACAACTATACTCTGGAAAACAAGGAAAAATCGGAGAAATTAATTTCAATATTTTGTTGGAAACCCTGATATCGCCTGATGATATCGTCAATCATTTGGAATTCTCACTACGGATTCCTACAGAAATTTTTACAGGCCTAATGTTGACAAATATTCGAAACTTTTCATATTTATCATCAAGCCCATGAAAATTGATTTCAGTGAAAAGTTCAAGATCAATAAAAGTTTTACAAAAGGTCTATGATAAAACACTTAACTACCCTAACAAAAACAAATGAAAACATGGGGAGGGGGTCCCCA
>JAHWFP010003705.1:0-15453 GCA_023313725.1 Lithobius niger
GAGGACCATTTCTCTTGTTGTGGAGTGATAGGATAACAGGAGAAGAAAAAAAAAAGAAAGTTTAGAGTGTAACAAAGACCTTTATTGTTTGCCTAGGAAAGAGGAGGTCAAGTTTGGTATGAATTTTGTAAGATCTTTTACGTGCCACAGTCGTCATGAGTACGGGAGAATAATGAGCTTTTCTCTTCCCTAATAAACAAATTAGTGGTGGCGGTAAAATAAATCACCATGACAGTTTACGATACACACTAGTGTTTCGCCAGCCAAAGTTCAACATCCTCATCCGAGTCCTATCCACATAAAATTTAGGGTATCCCAAAAGTCAGAGAACACCCTCACAACTTTTTAAGGGATTGAAAGAAAATAGTGAAACTCTGGCAATGTAAGTTTGGTTAAAGAATCCGGGGGGGGGGGGGGGGGCCCGCACTCTGGTCTTTAAACCGCAAAAGACTTTGTAGGTGTGATCGAACTAAATTGAACGAAGCATTTTGCTGCCACCTTTACGACGACTTTAGCATGAGTAAGACATATGGATGCCGAGAAAATTCCAAATGCTTGTTGACCGGCTGCCATTTTTGATGGGCTCATTGTACCGAAGCTATCGTTGCAGCAATTTACTCGCCTAATGAAGACCTTTCAAATAAGGTATTCCTTAACTCCCCATTCCACTGAAAATTTCTAAGTTGGATCCCTTGTCCCCCCCCCAAGGTGGCTGGCATAATGCCGGTTGTTCGAAAAGGGAGATCCTTTAACCAAACTTACATTGCCAGAGTTTCACTATTTTCTTTCGATCCCTTAAAAGGTTGTGGGTGTGTTGTGGGCTTTAGGAACACCCTGACAGCCACAGACTAAGACAGTTTGGTTGTTTTCAGTTATCTGAGGGGAAATGCGACAGGAAAGGTCTCAGTGGTGGCGCCACAGGGGGGGGGGGGGGGGCGAGAGCCCCCTCGTCGGGGAAGCCTTGCCCCCCCTGTCGGGGAACAGCCGGAAGACTGAGTAAACACGACACATAAAATTCGTAAAAACTTTGGGAGGAAACGCCCAAAATAGAGTTTGTCGTTTTGCTTCAGTAGTCCTCATCGCCTCCATATTTAAGAGCTGTCGTAGTTAATGCAGAAACGTTAACTAAATATGTACAAAACAAAAGTTGTTATTCTAGTTAAGTTTTCGTTATTTGAATTCGTGATACCAATGAACTGAGCGAAAATCGTGTACAGTAAGTGGCTAAACTGAAAGTTGATTTGCTGCCTTAGACCGTCAACTCCATGATTTGACAGGCATCTTAGTTATGAGACACGTTTGGGATGCCAATGTCTTATCAGATTTCTAAAAGGAGAAGGCCCGATTTTAAAAGCCCAACGCACAACACGAATGACGGCCAACTTGTGTTCTTGCTATGGTTAAATATTTTTCAAACCTAAATTATTCAGTGTTAGTTAACGTTAATTTAATAATAATTAAAAAAAAATTTAATTCATCAGTTAATTAATTTATAAATAAAATGTGTACAAAAAAAACAGAATTTTGGTCACAATTAGGTTTTTACGACCTTTCATGCTAAAGAATGTTTACGAAAAACAACCGACATTTGCTTAACAATGTGGTGCATACGAGTCTCGGAAAGCCTAAAGTAGGTCCTCAAATAGCGTAAAATGCTTCAGCTTCCGGGGCGCCCCGGAAAAGGTCGAAAAGTTATTTGACCGAGAGACTGGCACTTGGCAACATAAAACTCACGATTAATGAGACAGCTTAACTTTTTCTTGTTGAAAACGAGTGTGAACAACACCCTTCATAGTATAATTACTAGCTAGCTACTAGTGGATTTTACCAAAATACGGGTAAATACTATGACACATGTAGAAATACAATGTAGACGAAAGGCCAATAAATAGGTAAAACTAGTTGTGCCCGTGCGCGTGCTGCGCACCCCCCGCCCCTCCCCGCCTCCCTCCAGGTGTTTGGTCTATGGTTTTAAATTTATCAAACCGAACCCGAAAATGTGAATGGCTCCACATATGCCCTCCCCCTCCCCCACAATTACTTTAACCCCCAATCCCCACACTTTTGACCCATCCCGGATTCGCATACGTGTCCCCCCCCATACACGCTGGCCCACCTCCCCCTCCCCGAAAACAACGTCCCGTGACATTCTCCCTTTGGTGCAGCCCCGGAAAAGTCGCTGGCGTGTGTATGACTGAAGGCTAAAAAAAACCCGTATCACTGAAAAATCCAGCAATCAGTAAGTATGTAATCTCATGTTTAAAGTTAATCCTTTTAAACAATTCGCTTCGGTAGCGCGCATTGTCCGCCACACACACTTGCCCTGGCACCCTCTTCCGCACCCGCCGAAAACACCGCCCCGTGACATTCCCCTTTGGTGCAGCCCCGGAAAAGTCGCATGCGTATGTTTGACTGAAGGTTAAAAAAGCCCCGAGAAATCCAGAATTCAGTAAGCAAGTAACCGTATGTTTAAGTTAATCCTTTGAAACAATTCACGTCGGTACCATGCATGGCGACATTGTTGCAAGTAATGATTGTTGCCGCCCACTTAAAAACAATTATTGAACTCGTTTCTGGAAGAGTGAACATTTAGGAAATAAATGCGCCTTTCTATTATATCAGGCTGCCAATTCTCGAAATTAAGAACCAATCGTCGTTTGGTTTAAAGTTGTCTGGTTTAAAGTTGTCTGGTTTAGTAGACAGGGGTTGTTTTTTTTTTTTTTTTTTATCTCAAACGCCGACAATGGCACAGTCCACGTGACTAAAACTTTGTTGGCCGCTTTGGTACCACAACAATACCAAAAAACAATCCAAACAACGGTGCAGCAGGTCTGGTAAGTGGCGCCATCTCTTCGAAGACTTTGGAAAACGTGTTATAACCCGAAGTTGTAGTCTAAGGCTGTCAATAGACGGCGACATGGCAGGTTTGGTAAGTGGCGCCATCTGTTCGAAGACGTTGGAAAAGTGTCCCAACCCGAATTTGAAGGCGAATCCCGCAACAGATGGCACTACAGGGTGGGGTACTTGATTGTACGACGGAATGGCCTGGCCGCGTATATATATATGATTGAAGTCCTCTCTCCAGCAAAACTAAAACTAGTAATATCTCCGTTTCTGTTCAATATATTTCGACCAAACTTGGCCAGAGAGTAGATAGCAACTTTTCCCAAGTGTATACCGACTTTTATGCAATTTCGTGCAAGAGTAAACGTACGGAGCCACACGAAAATTTGAAAACTGTTCACTTCTTGTTGGTGTTGTTCTTGTTCTTGTGTGACACGGTTTCCGAAAAAAACTACTGCACCTATCTAAAATTTTAAACTTGATGTCTGCAAATATAGTCTGTTATGCAGACGATGTTGCAATCTGGTTCGTTGGGGATATGTTTGAACTCCTAGTGGAGAAGGCGCAGAACACTCTTGAAGATGTTCAGTGTCTCCTCGGAGAGAGGTCTGCTCCTGGCCCCAGCCAAAACAGAAGTTGTTGTGTTTGTGAGGTACACCACAGTGCCTCTTGAGCGGGTACAGCTTTGTGTTGGAAACCAGGTTGTAACTCCGAAGAAGAGTGTTAAGTACCTGGGAGTTCCTAGAAGTGACCCTGGATTCGTCGCAGGATGTTGCGAGAGTGAAGGAAAATGTTACCCCGCATAGTGCTCTTAACTAGCAGTCCATGCCAGCAGTGGCATGGACTGCTAGTTAAGAGCACTATGCGGGGTAACAGCATCAAGCGTGGGGCTTTATGAGCTGCGTACAGGACATTCGTTCGGTCTGTAAGGGACTACCACCTGTTATTTCTGGTGCCTTCTAACAAGCACTTGAAAGCGCTTCAGGTCACGGTTAATGCGTGCCTGCGTGTTGTACAGGCTGTATTGCCTTCCCTCCTGTCCAGTCACTTTGGGTTGAGTGTGGTGAAATGCCAGTAGAGTACAGAGCCAAAGAACTCCTTGTAACGCTCTGTCTGCACAGTTTGAGCTGTGGGCGTAACGACCCAGTCGGAAGGATTCTGGGAGATTATGAGAGGTTGAGTGAGAAGGCAAGGAGTATTCTTGGAGAAGTTGGTGCTGGAATGACTCTGCTACGCCAAGTGTCAGCCTGTACTCTGTCTGCAGTCTGTGCACGGTCGTTCAGTCGCTGGAGCTGGTGTCCAGAGCTGGAACAAGTCTTTGAACCGAACGGCACGGAGTGCGATGTTTTTTGTGATGCCTCCTACTGTGCTAGTACGCAGACAGGAGTTGTGATTCCGTCACTAAAGGTTAAGGTGCAACGTCACGTCACAGCGGTCACGTCAAGTATGCTCTGTGAGCTACTTGCCATATCGGTTGCATTGGACGTATCTGTTGAATTACAGTTGCCATCTTTTGCACTCTGCACTGATTCGTTAGCCAGTCACAGACTCTTGCGAAACTCGTGCGAGAATCTAAGTGTGCTGGATCCATTAATCTGTACTATCCCCTGGAAATTTTGGGTGGAAATGGATGGGCTGGCCCGTGAAGCGGTAGGGGGAGACTGCCTGTCTGTCGGCTCTATGCTGTCTGCGCAAATGTGCCGATCGATCGTTAAACAGTGGGCTCTGGCATCATGGCAGAGGGAGTGGGAGGGAACGGATGCATTCAGGGGGTTTTATGCTCTACACCCAGTGTGTACTATAAAGTCAATACTCAATAAAATGACATATTGGGAAGCGAAAGTGTTGTCCAGGCTTCGCGTTGAGCATCCTGCGCTCTCATAGATTCAAGTTTGGCTGGGTTGGTACGCCAACCTGCTTGCAGTGTTCGGTAGAGGAGACGCCGGAGCATGTTTTCTTGCACTACGTGAAGTACGCCATGGCCAGGCAGCTGTTAGCTCCCTGGATGCGGGAAATGTTCTCTGTTCTGGAGCTGCTGTCTGTAATGAGTGGTCGCGGACCGTATGTTAGGCTGCGGATGATTGCGAAATTTTGTAAAGTGGCAGGGATTGAGGTGTAGCGAAAGGGGGTTGTGATGTTCTCCTGCTCTCTCGCCATTGTTGTTGAGCTGTTGTCTGGTCGTGACTAGTGGTCTCCGGAAGAAGTATGCGCCTACAAAGTGCAGTAAGCAGGTACACAGTGGAGAGAAGCAAGCTACTAGCATTCCTGGCGAAGAGAGAAGTGGCTATGCGGCTGGAAAATTGTTGCAGACTGGACATCTGGATGTGCATGGAGGCCAGTGGCGGAGTGGCGAAGAGTGCTTCTGTGTGTGGTGCTGTGATATGAAGTGATGTGTACACGGCGGAGGACTTAGTGCGGAGCCCGTGGAACTTTCCCTTTATGGGAGAAAGAGGGCGGGAGACATGCTGACGTACGGCGGAGTGCACAATGGAATGTGCAGTGGGGTCCAGAGGTTGAGCGCCGAGGTTGGAGCCCGCTGGAACTTTCCCTTTATGGGAGAGAGAAAGTGGGTGGATGATTTGTACGCAGCGGATTACATGGTGCAATTGCAGTGCTACAGTGGTGGGGCATTGTCCACCGGTAGAGTGATGGTGTGTGACGTGGTGCGATGTAGTGCGATACAGTGCGATGCGATGTTGTGTGATGTGGTGTAGTATAGAGTAGTGGTGGGTTGTGTGGAATGGTATTATGCATATAGTTTTGTATTGTATGGGGCGTACGGCTACGGGCCACAGCTCCTTAATAATATGTTCGAAAGAATACGTGTTTTAGCTAAACGAATATAGATTTAAACCAAACTAAGCTACGTTGTTCAGGCCTCGAAATTGGCAGCTAGAAACGATAGAATGGCGTTATTTATTTCGAAGACACACGCTTTCAGAGCTGAGTTAAATTGTTTCAAAGTGGCCAGGAACAATCAACTGCATGCATAAACCTTTGTAGGGTGACGCCATAGCCGTAAAAAAAGGTACACGGGTTACAAACAAAAACGTCAAGTGTGCCGTAAAAAAGAGGGTTATATGATTGAAGTTTCACTTTACTTGTTAAAAGGTACACGGATAAAAATTAATGATTTTTAACTGAAATAATCAAATGTACAATTGAGAAAACTGCATCTGTTTAAGTGCTGTTGTGCTTTACCAATCATATATTTTACGTAACACAACAGCACTTAAACAGACGCAATTTTCTCAATTGTACACTTGATTATTTTAATTAAAAATCATCAATTTTTATCCTTGTACCTTTTAACAAGTAAAGTGAAACTCCAATCATATAACTTCCTTTTTTACGGCATACTTGACGTTTTTGTTTGTAATTTACATAAGTCTGAACTAATGTTGCAAAACTGAGTTATACAGGAAAGCCAACATGGGTGCATGTACCTTTAACGTAAAACTGCCTAACAAAACTCTTGCCAATATAGCTATAATGGTGAGTATTCGTTTTCAAACCCTTCTTTCGTCACGATGGCTGCCATTTTGCTAATCAACGCTTCACCCAATTCTGCTCCAAAACAGTAGAGATGTGACGTCATTTTTGGTGGAAGCGGCTGTTGAGCTGTTACGTACCTTAAAGGGATATACCTCCCTGCGCCATTTTTCTCGATCCTCCACATCAAGTACGGCCCCAATGGTCTATTTACTTTCCCTTTTCTAAAAATCCGTTTTAAAATGTGGCGTCTAGGAGATTTTCGGTTGAATATTGTTAGCTATACTTAAGAACTATCCGTTCCTATATGATCCTTTGCGTGCCTACAATGACCTTGAAGTTTTATCTGTGTGTGCCTAGTACTAATTTTAATCATTTGCTAATAATTACTATGAAATCAAAATTCTAAAAGACTAATGCAGTAAAAATTAAAATTAATTATTCCAATAGATCGCCGAAGCAAAATTACTAGATTAGAAAATTATAAATTGTGATTTTAAAATACGAAAATCATTCGGTGTGTGACAACACAATTAATGCGTTCACGCTGGCTTGTCTATTAGGCGCATTGCCAACTGCGATAGGTAGCGGCGTTTTTCGCTGCGAGGAACGAAGCTACTGTCTCAGTTGACCTTGATTATGGTGAATGCGCGGAAGCGATCGGCGCGTAGCTGTTATAAGGCAGGTGGAAGGTTATAAGGCAGGCGGTATATTGCTTTAAAGTAAGTGTTTGCTATCCTTTAATCTTTCGTTTTATGTATTTTCAGTTTTCCGCCATGAAGTGTACCATCGCATTTATCGTTTTTCTATTGGTTGCTGCCGTTTGCTCAGCACCAATGGGAACAGCCATCCAAGAACGAGAATGCAGCGCCCTCCTTCTAGCTCTGTTGTCACCCTTGCGACTCATACAACTGCTGTTTGGTGTTGATGTTGTTGGCCAGGCCTGTGGATAATAAATGTACCCTTACAATAGGTACCACCCATTTTGTGTAGAAAAAAAAAGAGCACGTACAACAATAATTTTACCGCGATTTCTCTTGAAGCTGTAAAAATATATTAAAAGCTGTTATCGTCTCACTTTCGTCATTATGTTTGTGAAATGCCATCACCACATACCAGATGGGGTGGGGGAGAGGGGAGGTATGTCGCTAATTAGTACCCCCTTCCCCCCCCCCCCAAAAAAAAAAGAAAAGGCCACGACTCGGGGAACAACCAACCAACCCACCCGTCAGAAAATTCTCTACCTTTTATGTTCACCATGGCAAAAACTCTCATGGTTCCCACCCAACCTAGAAAACCTGAAAAACTCAGGGAATTTAAACTACGTTTGGAACTCAGGGAGAACTCGGGGAATTCTCTGATTTTTTTCCCCAAAAACCTGGAAAACACAGGGAAAAAATTAATATTTTAAATAATTCATTTCCCATCTTTTTACTTCAGCCTTTTTAACACAAAACTGGTAAAATGTGTGAAAAAAATTCTTTCCTAAGATTTCGGTCAATATCCTGGTAAATGACTTCATCTACTCTGGAAGACCTTGAATACTCTGGGAAATTGATTTCAGCATTTTGGTGGGGAAACCTGACTCGTTGCAAGTTCGTATTGTGTTATATTGCCGTGTTGTCATGACACTTAAATTGGTTGTCTTGGCCAGATTTTCACCGCGCAGGTCGAGGTGATATAATAGGGAACGACTTTCATATCGTTTTGGCCGATTGCGGAAACAAACTCGGGCTAAAGCCAAATGCGCGGTGGGACAAAATTGTGCCCTACCGAGTGAAATGCGATTTGATTCAAACAACAAATTACGCTCTACAGCCCCCCCCCCCTCCTCCCCCAACAAACAGATATGATATATATCATTGATGTTTTAATTGGTCCAAGCAAAGAAACTATAGGGAGGAGTTTCGTCAAAGTTAAAAAAAAAAACAGATAGCCTCTGACAAGCAAAAAGCCTCGCAGATAGGATACACATCAGCCAACTTAAAACGAATAAAACAACACACAATGCAGACCAGCTGCGTCCCCAGCCCACTCACAGATCAACGGCAGCTCTGTGAGTGGGATGGGGATGCAGCTGGGATACATTGTGTCGTTTTAACTCGTTAACAAGGTCGTAAGGAATGTTTTTGGCTAAAAGTTAAAAACCTGTGTATTCTCTGCATCTTGTGAGGCTTTTGGCTTGTCACAGGCAACTTACTTTTTCGTTTTCTAGCCCTGCAAATTAACTGCTGTTGAGTATCGTCAGTTCAAGCCAAGGCAGACTCGGTTAGAAATATTATTTTTTTTTTTTGCATTTTTTGCCTCCTGACTCCACTCCTGTTCACGCACGGGCCGGAAAGTTAACGCCTCTTAGCGGTACAACAGTAAAATAGGATTGTTGTGGTGTAGAACAATTTCTTGCTTGTGAAAGAAAAGCACTACATAACAACCTGGAAAGCAAACTACAATCTTTTCGTCATCTACAATTTTTTCCGTTGGCTAGGCCAGGCTACAGTCCTCAATTCTACAACAGCTGTGTGGCTTCAGGGGCCACTTCGAAACCATCTTTATCTGACCGAACGACCAAAAAGTCAGGCAAGAACCGTTTGCATCAAAGCATTTTGAAATTATTATGTCTCTCCCTGTCAGAGAATAACAAGCCTTTTGAGTCTGTGTCACGTTCTCCCAGCTTGGTAACCTTATTTTATAAAATTGGTCCACTGACGAAAAGGTTTTCCATGTCTACTAACCAAAGAATTATACCCAAAAACTTTAAAAATCAAAGGTTAGAGCTCTACTCCTCAGCCAAAGATGGGGGGGGGGGGGGGGTTAGAACCCCCCACTCAGGCAGTCGACACTTTACGTCCAGAAATCAAGGGAAGTAGGTTTGCATTTGTATTTGTCTACTTCTTTGTGCCTCATTCCCCTTGGAATCGTAAACCTTCTCCATCAGCAACATTTTGTACATTATGCTTCCATTAATTGAGGAAATGCACGTTCACATTTTATGGGAAAAAACCAAACAGAAACTCACGCTAAAGCACCTGAATCTGTCAGGATAACGTCATTAAAGGTTAACAGTCCAACCAACGAGTTAGGCAGTGTCTTGTTGGCTCAATAATAGTCATTAGTTCTCATCCAAAACAGGTATGTGTTTACTGTATTAATCAATGACAGGCTCAAGTCAGTTTCGGACTGGGAATTAATTGACTCAAGTCTGTGCTTGTGGAATTCGTGGAATTAATTTAGCCCATCAGTTTTCATCTCCTACTGACGAGACCACAGGGACTCTCTCACATCGCATGAATACAGAGTAATATACATAATATATACTATATATTATATGTATAGTACTATGTGTTCACGTGGCGCAGGATTAGAAGAAACTGACTTGAAAGCATCAAACCTTGATTTGATTTGTTTTGAAATGCCGTGTTTTGACGTAATTTGATTCAAGTCACTGTTCAAGCGTGTTCAAGTATTACGTCATCAAGAAATTGCCCATTCTCAACCCTCCTCGTTGTCATCAATCGTCATTAATTGCTCAACCCCCCCCCTCTAGTATTACGTCATTTCGAACTCCCGCCCCCTCCCAAAAGAGGTGTTTTTTTTTGCGTATTTCCAATCTTTAAAATTTTGTTTTACTGGGGTAGCAGTGCTTACTTACGTCATCAACTGGCCGCTTCCCCTTCCCTCTCGACCGCAATCGTCTCCAGTAAGCGAACCCCACCTCCCCACGATGGCGTAATACTTGAACGGTCCCCAACTAAGTTTAATGATAGTCAGTTCAGGCCAATTCAGCGAAAATCTAAATCAATTTCTCAGATATCAACCCCAACTCCTGCAAAACCATCGAAATTCGAACAATATCTTCTTGTCATATTTACATTAATGACATTTATTACGTAAACACGTCGAATATTCATACTCCATTTACTAACAACAATACTCCACACAAAAAAAGCATTAGAGCTCGTATCCCCATAAATCACAGCTGTTCATACTTATAAAAAAAAATAAAAAAAACAGATTCGAGTTTAGTTCACTGGACCGAAACTAACTATAATTTGAGCTTCAATTCCTGGGAACAAGATTTGTGTTTACTCACTGGTAATGTCAGAAAGTGAACGCAATTTGTGTTTGAAATGTGTGGGTTTGTGTTGTTAGTTTTTGTTTTAGTTCTACTGCGTGCGAGTGGTTTGTGTTCATTTTATGGGTGTATTTTTAATTTTTCAATTTTGTAGGTGTCTTGTTGTGTACGGCGTTTGTTTTATAAGTGTTTGTAAGTTTAAGTTTTAGTTCATGCGCATAGGCCTATATGTTTGGGATTCATGTGTGTATTTTTAATGCGCGAAATATCCAACCCTTTAGTCTGATTAGTGATGTGCATGTATGCATTGCATGGAGGTCGGTATTTCACAATCCTAGTTCCCTGGAATTAGAGGTCAAATTATAGTAAGCTTTGTTCCAGTGAACTCCAGTACGTTTTTTATATGTGTTCCTTCACAGCTGTGAGTTCCATGGGGATAAGAGCTCTCATTATTTTTTCCGTCCATGCTTTGGTCAATGTCTTAGTTGATGGCAACACACCTAGTGGGTATCAGCTCAATTCATAGTTGATTCTGCATTGTTGCAGTATTCGCGGCTAATAAATTGTCCTTCTCATCGTAGTGGGGTAGATAACCAAGTTTGGGTCCGTAAAAAACAAACAACAAACAAGTATTTGCCACATACAAGGTTGGAATTTTCAGAAAAATTATCAAGAGGGGCTATTAATTTCAAAATGGTACAATAACGCACCCTGTAACATTCACTACGTTTACATGACCACTTAGAAACGCTTCAGAGGGATGCCCATCGCGTCCGTGTCGCCTCTGTGGGTCTTGTAAACTCATGTTCGTCGCACTTTATCTGTCGCTACAGAAACCGAAGCGTATTAAGGAGTTGGATCGGCCGTGTGAAGCGCATCGAAACACTCGCAATCGCATTGAGACGTTGGAGAACGCCTGGTAAAGATGGCGGACACAGTTACGGCTTCCACGCATTTTGTGCTGGTGCAACTCGAATTTTAGGTAAATAAACTGAAAATAAGCGTACATGACTAGAAAGACCACAAAGTCTTGCATATTTTTGGTTATTTGGGTTTAAGCCGACCTAGTTTATAACATGCAGGGGCTAGAGCAGTGTGAGACTTACTCACTATTCACCAAAGGGAGGGAAGGTAGGAATGCTTTCCTGAGCATACTGGCATGAAACGCCTTCCATAATGCCTTGGCTCTAATCGCAAGTCTTTTGTCGTGTAAACAGGTGCCGTTTTTGTATGCACATTTCAAGGCACATCGTTGAAATGCGATTTCTTGTTGCCATGGAAATGTAGTATATGATGTGCTTCGGCAATATTAAAGTAATAATATTAAAATGCTATTAGCACAGCTGGCTGGACATTACAATGCTGCATCATGCAACAGAAGAGGCGAGGCACACTCAGTGACGGACTGGCCCCCTTGAGGGCCCTTGGCACGGACCCTGACCCCCCCCCCTTATATATATTCTAGGCCCCCTATTTTACTAACTCATCATACGATTTTGCATTTGAAAAGTACGTTTGAAAGGGTCCGGAAATCCCAGCCGAGGGTTCTGGGGGAGTGCTGCAAACTCTTCCAGCCGGGTCAGGAAGCTGAATCATTTTATGCTATTTTAGTGCCTCTTTCTGCCATTTGTGCCTAAGTGAGCACATTTGGAACAAATTGTCAAGCAAAGTTTGGTGATTTTTCTTATTCGTTCTTCAGGATGGCCGGTTTAGGAAAAACTTAATTGTGACTAAATCATGTTTTTTTTTAGACATTTTCGTTGCAAATTAAATTAATCGAGGTCAATGTGGACTTTCAAGCTATATTGAATGTTGATGAAATGCCATGTGCCTCCTTTAATGGACTATCGAAAGGTGAAAAATAGTGAAATCTTTTTCTCAGCGTTTCATTACTCGCATGCTACACACAAGTGTTGCGAAAACTAATGAAAAAAAAAACTCGCATCATAAACTTTCAAACTGACCGAATGTTGATAAGTAACCAATATTCATTGAAACGTGAATTTGCAGTGAAAATTTATCCAATTATGCTACTCGACAACTCGAAATGTTTTCTAAGGCGGTAGCGGGGGGGGGGGGGGCACCACCCCATATTCCAAAATAAGCCCACCAACCCATATTATATAATAGAAGATATTATTTTAAAACACTTTAACATTACACTAAACATATCAATGCCCCCCCCCAAAAAGATTTACGTTTAATTGTAATTGGCTGCGCTACTATTTTTTACCCTTTTAGACTGAATAAGAACACGAAGAATGCAGTGAAGTTGACAGCGACAAAAAGCACGTCTGCTGCTCTTTGTAGTTTGATCCAACGAATGGGACAGCCGCGTCACGTGCGGCCTGCCTACTTTCTTTTTCCACTTCCTTCCCGAACATTTACAGATCTTGCGCCCTTTGGCCCTTTGGGCCTCCGCAATCGCCGAATAGCCGACCTGGCCAGTCCGACACTGGGCACACTAGATCGGAGCAGAGATGCAATGAGGTGAAAGTAACATTGTCCGCCAACAACATAAAAGGATAAATCTTTATTAGGAACCAAAATGAAACGCTCCATGTGTTTGGTTAAATCTTTTAGTTTTAAATCGTAGGGTGCTAATATTTAATGTTTAGGCCTTCAAAAGTGGGTGGCCGACATGACTGAATGACTTATTTAGTTCTTCAAAGCGGGATTTGGAAACCAGATGAATTAAACAATCCTTGTTCCCTGGAATTGGGGTTCATGGCTGTGAGTTCCATGGGGATACAAGCTCTACGCTTTTTTTCTTTTTGTTTTTTGTTCAGTTAATTTAGTCATATGTTGGTGTGGCACCAGTGGCGTAACTCGGCCACTGGTGAATTACGAGCAACCCAGCCCATTGTGCCCCCCCCCCCCCCACCATGCAGGGATGCAGAAATTTGCTGCTTATATATCAAAATACTTATTTACCAAGTATTAGCAAATTTTGTTTAAATTTCCTTTCACTTCAGTAAAGGGTTATACAGAATCATTGCCCTTTCAGTATTGCCCTGCAGTATTGGATAGGCCCGTTCGGGAATTCGGGGAGCCAGTGTGTGGGGGGGGGGGGACTCACCACAGGAGGCCCATTCCTTAGTTCGGGGCCGCCTGTTGGTCAAAGAAACGTTTACAAATGGTCACAATTAACTCACAAAAGTTCCTCAAAATGTTGGAGAAAACAGGGTCCCACTTTCTCTTTCCCGAGGACACCTATCGAACTTAGGTAGTACATTAGTGTGGGCGTAGTTGGCCTTTTTGTTGTGTGCCACCTGAGTGCTGCAGTCAAGTTTTTACCGCTCACTTTGACCACCCGCACATCTTAAATTAAAGTAATACCGGAAAAAAGCAAGCTTATGGAACTAGTTCACAACAAAACATGCAACAAAAACACTTTAAAACTGAGTCAGATCGTATTGTTTCTTCCAACTACTTGAAGGAGCTGTCACAATACTTTCTGGAAGTGCGTTCCAAGAATTAATAGGTCTCACAGTGAAGCAAGACTGTCCAATAATGGTGCGGATTTGTGGTTTTCTCAACTTCATGTTGTGTCCTCTGGTTTGTATGACAGTCGACCGTTGGAAAAAAGTGGTCGACAGGCAAAATGACTTCGGCCGACAGAATTTGACGAGTCTCGATAAGGTCACCTCTTAAAACGCCTATCAATCAACATTAAGGGTTGTCAGGTCAAGCTTATTCAAACGTTCTTCGTAAGGCAAACCCTTCAGTGAAGAACAGTGCCTTGTGACGGCTCTCTGCACTTGTTCCAACCTGTAAATATCACCATTGTAATGGGGTGACCAGATGTGTACGCAGTATTCGAGTTTTGGACGGATAAACGTCATATACTATCTTCTTGTATTCGTATGTGTCCACATTTGAACATAGACTTTAGAATAAAAAACGTTTTCCGTGCATCATTCACAACTTGTTGCACCGGATTATGGAACATAAGTTGGTTGTCCACAAGGATGTGGACAAGGTGTTTCCCTTAAAAGACATACCTTCTCACTAAATTCATAGACAAGTATTTGAGGCTATTAGGGGGAAATTTGTTAGCTATGGCTTTCCTGACGTATTTTGACCTGTTGAATCCAAACCTTCCTGTTCCTTGGCGATCTACATTAGCGTTTACCTAGAAATTCAAGATGGCTTCCAAAAATCGTGACAAAAAAACGTTTTTTTTTTTTTTTGCTTCTAGCATCGAAACCGTTCATCCGATTGAAAATTAACCGGTTACCAATTTTGTTTAGAATATAATTTCCTTCAAATAGGGTTCAATTCATATTTTGGGTAAAATTAATCCTTCTTGCCGAAATTCGTTATGTAAGTTATTTTAGTTTTAAGTTAGTTTTTCATCATGTGTTTCATCATCAGGAGTGATACCAACACACCAAAACATTTGCCAAGTTAATCACACCAATTAATAGGTCGAAGGTTAAATGAAAACTAGAACATTGCTTTTTTCGGTAGCAATGTTCAAGTTTTCATTTAATGTCGAAAGTATTATTCTGTGCGATTAAGTTGGCGAATGTTTTGGTATGTTGATATCACTCCTTTGAAGGGCCGAACCATTCGGAACTTAGCGGCCCCCTTTTACCAGTTTTGGTTTTTGATTTGATATCAGTCCTTTTTTTAAAATTGTATATTAGACTCAACTCCATTACTGTGCAGATGTATAAAAAAGTGGCACATCAACAAGAAATTGTTTTCAACACTTTGCTAGTACCTTTTGCTTAGAGAGCGAACCATTCTCAACTTAGTCACCTCTTTATAGGTTTTGGTTTGGTTTTAATTTTGTTGTAATTTGTTTTATTTCGTTAGTTTTGGTGTGTTGATATCACTCATTTGTACGGCCGAACCACTCTCAACTTGGCGGCCTCTTTACCAGTTTTTGGCTTTATTTATTTTGCTTTGTTTTTTTTACAGTTGATTTATTCGTGAATTGGACGTGAATACAATTTCTTGGGCAACGTTGTTTATATTTATCGTGATACACTAGTGTGTGTCTAGGCACGCACGTCAGTATACACGTTCTCATTTTC
>JAHWFP010003706.1:0-49772 GCA_023313725.1 Lithobius niger
CAGTAAGCTTCTTTCCGTGTTACAAAGTTACGTCCGATTCAGGCCGCAGGCTGATGCTGGAGGCGGCCATGCCGAGGGAAGCGACGTCGAACCTCCCTTCCACATGACGCGGCCATGCATGAGAAGTGACGTCACAGACCTTCTCCCGCAGTTCACAGCGGGTGGTGTTAACTAAAAACCGCGGACTGCCATTTTGTAAAGGTCGTAGCAGCAATTCACAGGACGTTGCGGCCAGGTGAGAACAACAAACCAACTATTATTATTAATAAAATATTGATAACAAGAAAGCATACGTGCCAATCCACAGCACACCAGGGATGTGTGTCCTTAACAAGTTTTGGTTTTGGGGAGATATGTTTTGGTTCAAATTGGCAAGATCTTATCTTTTCTTAGCAATTACAAGATTTACAGTCCTTTTTTCTTTTGGATTTAGTGGGTGTCCGTTAGTGGGGTTACGTGAGTCGTAGTCTTAGTCCACCGAACCCTCATTATTTATCTGTAGGAAAAGCAACAATTCTTCATTTGTGCTGCTTGCTCACGTCTTCGTGTTCATTGTTGCAAGCCAAATATATTGTTCAATGTTGTCTTATTGAAGCAGATAATCCGGGGGAGACCTGGGTGGGAGACCGCCTGGGAATCTGGCTGTTGCAGACATTGGGCCTTAGGGCTTCGGGCAGATGACCAGGAGTGGTTAACGCTCGTTAAACCCTTTTTTAGCAGATAATCCGGTTTGGGTCAGTCTCCCTTGAGCAAAAACAAAAACCAAAACAACAACAACAAAATAATGTAATTCTAACATTAAAATAGTGTTGAGATTGATTGTTAACTTTGAATTTACGCTTTCCCTGACCCCCATACCAGGGTGGCGTTCTACCGGGACAACCGGGAAAACTCAGGAAATTTATGAAGTCTGGAAAATTTCAGGTAAAAATCAGGGAATTTGAAAAACTTTACCGAAAATCTAGGAATTTGAACATTTTCCGGAAAATCTTTCACCTATATAGGTAAGAATAGGTAATTCGGATTTAATTTTTTCCTTCTAGAACCTTCACTTTATTTCAGTTAAAACCTTATTTCCATTTTTTTTTTTAATTTCTGATAAAGGGAACACTCCTTAAGCCTAACTAATGTGGGACGTTACCTGTTAAGTGAGTTTTTAGTTTTGTTCAGAATGTGGCCTTTTCTTATTCTTTACCAATTCCAGTTCCAAATGTGCCATTTTTGTTTTAGCAAGGCAATGCGATGTAGTTATTGCGATTTGAGTGAAATGTAAAGAAAAAGTTTTAGTCCTGTACTGCACCCTCCTTCGACCTCAAAACAAATCAGGAAAAAATGTTAGTACTGAGCTGGAAAACCTGGAAAAATCAGGGAATTTCATCATGAGGGTTTGAACACCACCATGAATAGGCACTTTCCATGGCTAACTATAGGTATACGCAAATTACAGCTCTATGCATCGCACGGTAGAATTGATTTTCGAGAAATTAGCTAGCTATCCAGCTAGTGCAAATTTCAATGTCTGAACTGTATCAGACAACCGCGGCACACAAACATTTAAGTTATTTGACCCAACTACTTTCTGGGTGCCGTCCTTCATGTGTCTCAGCCTGATGCAATATTGTGGCACGCGACGGGGGCTTCACCCATAAAGGAGGTACTGAACTAAGGTTAGGGGTCTTTGGCGATAAGTCGTAGAAGAGAGCGGTTCCGGTTGTGCTAATTACAATTGGAAGTTACGCATACGTATGCCGCGATATTGGATAAACGAAGTCACCCGTTCGCTAAATGTGTTGTGCTCGAACCCCGGTAGCTCTCTAGACTAACGCAGGGGTAAACGTAGGTTAGCCGTATACCCAGCTATATCTTGTGTACTCTAAATGATATAACTGAACTCGACCTGCGTTATACATTAGGTTGTTACATGGAGTTGCGCAGAATTATTGTTCTCGACTTGATCCTTACTTATCGGATCTTGCATCACCTTATTGAGGTAGATCTTCCTTTTTTTGACCTGGCCCCGAGTTTGGGTCGCACCAGGGGACATAATTGGAAGCTGGCTGTCCCAGGGGCGCGCCTCGACTGTCGTTAGCATTTCTTCTATGTGCGCATTGTTCCCATCTGGAACACCCTTAAGGAGGAAACTGTAAATGCTAATTCTGTCACGATTTTCCGCAGTAGACTCAAGACTGAACCCATGCATCGTTTTTTTGAAACGTCCTCTTGAGTAGTCTTTCTCCATGGCACTCTGGGAGCAGTCTGCTTGGGTACACATTATACTACTAAATTTGGTTGACTCTAAATGATTTACAATCCTTGCCAGACCAGTTGCTAGGGCAGCAAATGTTATTATTATTATTATATTAAACATGGAGAGAGCAAATTTTCGGATATGAGTGAGAAAATTGGGAGTATGGTCACTTGAAGGCGCATATCTAAACCTCTCGGTCTGCTTTTAAACACCCTTCCATCAAAGTTTTTCCTTTTTAATTCAGAAAAATTAATACGTATTGCTTTACTATTATGCAGTACTGTTACATTTGGGCAAACACTATAGGAACTAGATACCCTTCCTTTGTTCCTACGAAGCATACTTTCAAACAATTTCATATCGGTGCGAGTTCGTTTCGAATCATTCCTTATTCAGGGTGTGAACCAGCTTCGGTTTGAAATGTTAGTGACTGAAAAAGCACCGAACAGTGTAGTATAAAAAGTAAAAAGCCAATTAGGTGTACAAGTATACGACTAAAAAATGCGACGTTTTCATCACTCTTTCTCAAGCAACACTTAGCATTAGGCTAAAAGTCAAAACGTGTAAAAAAAAACAACCACTGGGCGAACCCTCAAAGCATAACAAAAGCATACAATTTAAAAACTAAAAACTAAAAGTCAGGGTGAAACCAGGCAGTAGGGAGCTCAGACATTACTTCCTATAAATGCAGTCGTAAGTGCTGGTGGAGGTGACTACAGGTGCTTATAAGACAAAGTTCCCTGGCGGGAGGAAATTTTTAATCCCGAGTTTGTGCAAGACAGGAATATATTCGGATAACTGAAAATTTATAGTTATCCGAATATGTTCCTATCTTGCACATAGTCGGAATAAAAAAATTTTCCTGCCAGGAAAGTTTGACTTATAAACCCCAGCAGTCAATTTCACCAGTACTTACGACTTGGATTTGAAGGAAGTAATGTCTGGGCAACCTATTGCCACGTTTCATCCTGGCTTAGGTTCATTTTTAGTTTTCAGGGTTGTATGCTTTGCTTGTGCTTTGTGGGTCTGCCCAGTGTTTTTTACATATTTTGACTTTTAGCCTAATGCTAAGTATGGCTTGAGAAAGAGTCGTATCCGACTCGAAACGTCGCATTTTTAATTGTATACTGGTGTGCTTATCGGCTTTTTATTTTTCATTTATTAACCAGCTTCAATATCAATGAGGCCTCAAGCTTAAATACTTGGGTGCTAACATAAACGTGAAATTAATAAAGTGAGATTTTGACACTGGACTGCCCTACAAGTACATTACGTTTAAAACACCCTCTTGGAGGTGCCTGCGTATCGCTTTTGGCATTGTCGCTATCGAGCTATACTTGTGGAGTTAGTGAAAGGACGGGACGAATCCCCTCCACCCGCGTGGAGACCCCTTCTTTCATCTTTATCCGTTGTTATCGTAAATGTCTTTCTTATAAAAGAACGTCAACTTTATCGGGGGAGGGAGTCAAAGAATGACAGGTACCCCCTTATCCCACCCACTCACTCACCATTCTCAACAACCCCTCCACCCCCCAGTCTCCTCTTCCTGTGACTTCGTAGGTCCGTGGTTGTGGGGGCATTTCATGCCTTCTAGGGCTTTCGGGACGCACATAAGCACGGGCGCTACACACAAGGCGCTCTGAAGAGAGCCTTGTCTCCACCGTCTCCTAGAAACACAATGGCTGGTTCTATTTCTGTTTGCTATCAGCGTCGTGTGATTACTCACACCTTGAAACAAACTTTCTATCAGGCTGACTCACAAAAGACCATCAGTAAGAGTCGGGGTGGGGGGGGGGGGCGCTAGGGGGCATCAATATCGCAAGGGCGCTCGGGCTTGTCACGGCTTTTCTCGTGGCGCGTTGCAGCGAGATTCTACGAGAGAAGGAACGTGGCTTGCAGCTAGCACCCGTCACTTCATTTGCAGCCACTCGTGCAGAAACATTCATTGTTGTTCTCTGTGATTGAAAACTTTTTTGCGGTGCCTGGCTTTGCATATCAACGTTTCTCTCCTGCTTCCCCCTCCCTCCCCCCTCTTCCCCCTCTCTTCTGATCTGATATAACCTTTCCTCCTCAACCTCTCTCTCTCGCCTCTTCCCCTCACACATCGTGCAGAAGCAACCACCAACTCCATTCCAAGAGAAGCATTAAGGTTTTACTCTCGCCCTTTCTCCCAGAGAGACTTTAACTTAATGGTGCCAAAATCAACCGAAGATGAATTTATCATTGGGGATATTGTCAAAATTTTTTCCCTCTCTGTCTATTTTCTTCCCGAATGTATGTCTCGTCGGTTGGTTTCGGGCACATGCATTTGGGTTTCGGTGTGCGTGTGTGCGTGCACGGGTGTTAAGCGAGGTGTGCCCTGCCTTGCCTTTCGCCCCAGCCCTGCCTTGCCCCTCGTGCCGTGGGTGATGGTGTGGCAGTCGCGCCCCTTATCGGCCTGAAATAACGCAGATTGCGAAGAGGTTCTGAACTCTTTAACCAGTGGAGCCGCTGATAAGCCTATCTCATTCTTCATATATGAAAGGAATCGTGTAGTGCAAAATTAATGGTCCGGATATTTCTTGAGCCGTGTGTTGCAGCCAGTAGATATCGAAGAGAAATAAGAGAGGCGGGCGTCAACCGTGCTAGGAATATCTAACGTTGACGCTCACGCCCTCAAATGTCAGATTAGGAAATGCGAGAAAGAGGGAAAAGCAAGCAAGCAAGCAAGAAGAAAAGAAGAGGGAAAAAAAGAAAAAGCGCAAGGGGCCTAGCACAGAACCCTGTGGAACACAAGGCTGAAAACGAAAGCGAAAGCTAACGAAAGAAAAGATGGAGGCCAAGGGCCAAGGGTCCGACGCCTAACACCCTCCCTCCCCTCCCCCAAACCCTCCTTCTACACCTCGTCGCTGAACAATTTTTGAACCGGTGCATCGGACTGTGGGCTCTTAATGGTTATTATATGGACAATGCGAGCGTCTGACTTGGTCTAAAACTGATATGAAAAGCCCTAACTTCAAGTCGTCGTCCACCTCTATAAAGAAGGGAGAGGAGAAGTTATATTATCAAAGAAAAGTGCGATGGTCGTGCCAAATGCCTGTCTTGCCTTCCTGATTTGTGCGTCCGTGCCGCGCCTGGACTCCTCTGATCTTACTGCACGAATGGACACAACGGCGCGGGCACCAATCTCCACTCCATTTTCGGACATCTTTGGGCGGTTTTTTGGCAAAAAGATGTCTTCATCTTTTGTCATTATGACTTAAGATATGAGCCGGAGATGCGGCAGAGCATAAGAAGAATCAGCTGCCGATGATCAATAAGAAAAGATGGAGGGGGGGGGGGGGGCGCGGCAAACCCTAAAAAAACAGAAAAACCTAATCAAGTGCAGTCTGGAAGAAAGTTTAGGATTTTTACAGTGATATCACACTTTCCCCGTCCACGCAATGTAAACAGGAGCATAAGCTTTAATTAGGCACAAGCATTTGAGTTAAAAAACCATATGAATGCTTGCGTTAACATAAAGTATGTGAGTTTCGAGAGCCGACCGATAGGTTGATGGGGACCAAGTGCAAAGCAGAAAATGGTTTGTTTTCAGTCACGTTTAGGACACATTTTGATATATTTTAGAAACTAAATACTGGGCGTAATCAGTTGCCCTGTCGACAAAATGGAGCAAAGCGATTATTAACCACACAATAAATTAAAGTTGCTTATTGGCCCATTTTCTAAGCCTGATGGTTCCTCACCCCATGTCCGATTCCAATTTTTTTTTATAAACCTTGTCCACACACCCGTGCTACTGCATGCAAAGTTTGGTTTGGATATTCCTTGTGTGGTTTTCGCGAGATGCGCGGTCTAAGATTACATTGGAGTGTATTCAAAAGCGAAGCTTCGCGCGGCCCTCAGGCTCACTCCGCTCCAACAATAAAAACAACAAAAACAGGAAAAACAATAAAAACAATTTACCAAATTTAAATACAATTATGACTAATAGATTAATATAGAAGAATATGAAGAAAACGCAGGTGGCTACTAAAAGATGTTGCCATCACACTGTTATAGTTAATTAAAATCATAAACACTTTAAGAATTTAGAGCGATCATTTTTTCTGAGACCACGTCTAAACTGCTGTAGACTGGTGTAGTTCACCACCCTCGATGGTAGCCGGTTCCACGGATGCACCACACGGTTTGAGAAAAAGTACCACCACTTCTGGGTGTACCACTGTCGCATTGGCGCATTGGTTATTGCGTGATGCGATTACAAAGATCGCATTCGAGTGTACTCATAAACGGAGCTCAGCTCGGCATTCGGCTTCGCTTTGCTCAAATTAAACTTTGTTTGCTAAATCTTCAGTTATAGATTTTAAATTTATCAAATGCATTGGCAATAATTACTAAAATGAGAGTGAAGAGTCAGTATTTATAAATCTGAGCCAGCATTAACCTCGTAGGTCTGACTTTAGATTTACTGAAGGTGATTGCTAATGTTGCAAAGCGCTTTTATTTTTCTGTGTTTTCTCCACACACGCTACGGTTCTGCTACATGCACTCAAATGTATGCAAATGTTGCAAAAGCTATTAACTCGCAGGATGTATGAAAATAGTAAGAGGGTATGTCCTTTTAAATAATTATTAAGGTTTTAACGTGTTGACCTCAACAGTCTTTCTTGATTTAACACTTGTCCTTGATTTTAAACTTATCCTTTATGGCTTAACACTTGTCTTTTTTAATTCACGACTTGCCCTGCTTGATTTAACACTTGTCCTTCTTGATTTAACACTTGTCTATCTCTATTTAACACTTGTCCTTCTTGATTTAACACTTGTATATCTTCATTTAACACTTGTCCTTCTTGATTTAACACTTGTCTATCTGTATTTAACACTTGTCCTTCTTGATTTTACACTTGTCTATCTCTATTTAACACTTGTCCTTCTTGATTTAACACTATAGTGTTTATCTTGATTTAACACTTGTCTATCTTGATTTAACACTTGTTCTTCTTAATTTAACACTTGTCTATGTTGTTTAACACTTGTCCCTCAAGACAAACAAATTTGCTACTGTGGATGTAAATATCGCCATATGCGATAAGAAAATTTTTTAATTAAGGATAACTGTTAAATCAAGAAGGACAAGATATAACTAGTGAGGGACCCGTTTTAAGTCTAAGTAAATTTAATAAATCAGAAGTAGGATTTATAAGTTAGTCGTTTGTTGCCTTATTTTTAAAATACTTGCTGCTTGCTCTCATTACAAATCCTTAACTAAAGCAATAGTTTCAGCCAACAAAAATTAAAATACCGCAAAACGTGTCACATTACCCTAAATATGACTGAAAATCACACCATTTCTGCCTTACAACTGAGACCTTACACGACACTATAAAAGTAGATACGCTGGGCTGGTAAACCAAGTTCTTATTGCATTCTAGAGCGAAACTTTTTTTTTTCTGCGTTGTGTGCTACTGATTGGGTTCACCGTAACCCATTCAGACCCACAATTATTTGTGGGTTGTCTGGACTAGACTGATTGAGATGTTCTTCAGTTCAAAGATCAAATTCCGCGCACCTGGTAACCTTTATGCTCTTTCAGTAACAAATTTGCCATTTTTCAGTAATTTGAAATGAAAATGGAATTTGATATATAAAAAAAAAATTTTACTATTTCCAACAGCCACAGTCTCAGCCCTTTCAAAAACTTTTTTTTACGTAGTTATAAAAAAAAAACAAGATCCAGGGTAGTTTTAGGTCCCATACCAATGGGGACAGAGTTCAGCGATGTAATTTCGAACCTTAATTCCGAAGGTCTTATAGCCAAAGTTAAAATCTTAACCATTTAATTCCAATTACCTTGCTCCGTGTAAAGCTCTTCTTCGGAGAACTTCAATTTCGCAGTTCATTTCTCAGTTTTTCATGTCGATCAGGGATTCGAACCGGAGCCAAACCGTAAAGCGATTTCCTGTCACAGCCTGGTTCTGGTTTTGGTTCTGGTTCAACAAGCATTGATACTAGATTTCAATCAAAAACCAAAACTGGTAAAAGGGACCGCCAAGTTCTGAATGGTTCGCCCCTTCAAAGCACTGGACTGATATCAACACATCAAAACATTCGAATCGCCTGAACATTGCTACCGAAAGTAGCAATGTTCTAGTTTTCATTTAACCTTCGAAGTGTTAGTCGGTGCGATTAATTGGCGAATGTTTTAGTGTGTTGATATCACTCCTTTCAAGGGCCGAACCATTCGAAACTTGGCGGTCCCTTTTACCAGCTTTGGTTTTTGATGTGGTTGATACTGTCTATTGAAGTATTAATGCAATCGTATTAAAGAAATCGTCAAATTTAGTTAGCCTGGGCCGACAGTTTAAATTTTCCACGCAAATTTTTATTATGTCTGCTCAAAATCTTGCATTAGCCAGTCAGTGAATTTAAAAATTTTTTTTAAAAATCCCAGTATTTGAAGACCGGTGTGAACCAGAATCGACCCGGAACACTATCCAGGGCTGAAGAGTCAGAGTCGTAGCCAAAATTGTTTTTTTTAACCAGAAACCAACCTTGTCAAGTATTCTGGTAAGAGAGCAATATCCCGCAGTGGCGTAGCTAAAGGGTGGCAAGCTTCAGGGGGCCCCCGAAAGAAAAAAAAATATTTAGATTTAAAAAAGGCTCTTTTGTAGAACACTAGTTTTATTTAATTTGATATAAACTGTATTTTAAAAATAATTTCGAGCCTCCCCGTCTGTTCATCCCCCTATCATAAAAAAAAATACGGTGGCCCATTAAAAAAACCCCAGGAGCTGGAAAATTTCACCAAACTTTTTTCCCAGTTTTTTTTTTTCAAAAAAGTGAAAATAGGGAACACTTGACTGGCGTACGAAAAAGTGTTCCCTATTTTCACTATAAACAAAAAAAAAAAAAAATTAGGAAAACAGTGAAGACTAAGAAATTTTTATGGGCCATCCCGTAAGGGTTAATTTGCCACCGGCCCCCACCTAACGTAGCTACGCCACTAGCTGACCGCCACACACACACCTTGCCAGTGTTTTAATGAAGTTTATGGTTTTATTTTGACCAAGAAAGGCCTATGCACTTTCGAAAATTAAAATTTTTGCTTGTATAAACTTGTGGGATTCTTGCTGCTACCAGGAGCAGACTTTTAGTGTTTTAGAGGTCGACCGAATTTCGGTTTCGGTTTTGGTTTCGGCACCTAAACCAGCAAATTTTGGTTTCGGTTTCGGTTCTGGTTTCGGTCATGAAGTTAACGGCTAAGTTTCGGTTTCGGCCGAAACCGACGAACTGGTTACGGTTTCGGTTTCGGCTGAATCTTATGCTTCAGTTTCGGTGAAGCCGAAACCACTTCTACCTCCTAGCAGTATCCAATTTCCATACAGACTACCAGGCTGTAGCTTAGTGGTGTCGACATTCAAGGGGCACCATCACACATCCTGCTTCCATCTGCCATGCCCATCAATAATAAATACAATTTTTTTAAAAATCCAAATTCAAAATATTTAAATGGCTTCGTTGCACTGGAGGGGATTTATGCTTGCATTTGTCTTTATTTATGTTTTCAAGCAAAGCTCTTACTTACTGAATGAAAAGCCCTTTTCCATGCCCTGGACTGATACGAAAAAAATAAGACTATTTTTAAAATAAAAAATGAGTAGTGCCAAACGAAAGTCCTGAAGTCTTGTAGCAAGACTAACAAGTTCTTTTTTAATTCTAAAACATTATTTTCTGTTAGAGGGGTAGGGAGAGGGGCTGGTGGGAGGCCACATATTCATGATTTTATGATTTTATTCCTGCTTTTTTGTCAAATTATTAAAATTGATACTTTTCAGGTTAGGTTTTGGTTCCGGTTTCGGTAGTGGTTTCGGTTTCGGCCGAAACTGGTTTATCGATTTCGGTAGTGGTCTCGGTTTCGGCCGAAACCGAATTGCCAATTTCGGTAGTAATTAAGGTTTCAGCCGAAACCAAATCACTGGTTTCGGCAGTGGTTTTAGGTTTCGGCCGAAAGTGAAAAAATTGGTTTCGGTCGACCACTAGGTTTACCGTCCAGTGGCGTAACAAAGTGTCTCTGGGCCCATAGGCAAATTTTATGGTAGGGCCCCCCCCCGCCAGAAAAAAAACTTTGACCTTTTCGGCTGTCTTGGTCCAAATGATACGCATACTGTGTTTGGTTTACGGTCCCTAACAACCAACAACTTTTCAGCCAAAAAAAATAACTTTTCGTAATGCAAACAAACAATAATGTTTAATAAAAAAAAATTTATTGAAAAAAAAAAACACGTCCGTGAGGTATTTTTTAGCATACTTTACTGTCGAATTATTATAAGCTTTTCTTAGTAGCTACAGTATTACACTTCCTAAATGGGAACTTTACTGTCGAATTATTATAAGCTTTACTTAGTAGCTACAGTATTACACTTCCTAAATGAGAACTTTACTGTCGAATTATTATAAGCTTTACTTATTAGCTACAGTATTACACATCCTAAATGGGAACTTTGACTTGCTTATAAATATTGCGCTTTGAACACGAAATTTACAGTAGTTAGTTCACTACCGGTACTTCAGGCTCTTAAGCGATACTTTCGGCGTGCTTTTCTCAATGCAAAAATTGCAATGATGTTGTCCATGTCCATAATTCGGCGCCTGGCGGGCCCCCGAGTTGCAGGGGCCCGTAAGCAATGCTTACCTAGCCTACCTGTACGTTACGCCACTGTTACCGTCCCTTCCCGTAAAATAATAGAGGTTGTGTTTTGAGGTTAGGTTCCCTGATTTCTCATTACAGGTGTAGCACGAATTCACGGGCCATTTACATACTCCCATCGTTACGTATTATCATCGTGTTCCCTCCCCCCCCCCCCACCCACCCCAGCTCCCCACCAAGCCACCGTTTGATCAAAATAGAAGCGTGATATCGCCAGTATATCTTCTAAATATCGATCAATTTTGCATATTTCAAGTTTTCCACACAAAGCTTTACATTTTTCGCTGATACAGTAACGACATAAATTTTCAAATTCCGTACCCCTCCCAACCCTCACGAAAGAAGCAATGCTTTCCCTTCTTTATTCCTACGCCCCCCCCCCCCCCCCGCCCCCCCCCCCCTCCCCCCCGCTCCCCACACCACCACCATTTCAACACCCACATCCACCTCGTCGTGATGCGGACATGATTTGGGGCGGCGTTCTTGAGGTAGGGCGTCGTAGCGATGCGATTACTCTCCAGCAGCGCCGCGATTCCTCCTATTGAAGAAATTGGGAATCTGGGAAGCACATGGCGACAGATCGTGAAGATTACAGCTCACAAAATAAAAATGCAAAAAAAAAAAAAGATGTACGATCGTATTTATGCTCGGAGTCCCTCCGGACCATTTTTTAAAAATTTTAATCAAATTTCAAAAGTGAGTAAGTTATCCTATATTCGTTCGTATCTCGGATTTCCCGTCGGTTTTTCTCTGCTCGAAGCGTTGTTGTGCCGTTGTATAGAAGCCACACTCTCACTTCGCGCGAATATACGCGATTTCGCCGTATTAAGCGATAACGGTGCTGGTTTGCAACAAGAAATAAATCTCTACAGAGTTGATAGGGTTTTCATTACGAATTGTGTTAAACGCCGTTACGAAGAAAACGTGGAACAAAATGGTAAAATTGATAAAGAGAGAAAGAGCTAAAAAAAAAGGGTTATTTCACCGAATTCGCTGTGGTTTTCACAATCCCCGCCACAAGCTGGATTGGACGCGATAAGTCTTATCACGGCTATATATGCGTGAGTTTTGTGCGGCTTTCAAAGATAAGTTGCGATAATTTAAATGAAGTTTCTGCTTATCTGCGTCGATACGCGAAATGTTGCGGGCTATTTTGGTATCGGTCCAAAGCAAGCCCCCTAAAAAAAATGGCTGTAACGCTCCCTCTAAGTGCGTTAGTCCTGTAAAATGAGTCCGCCAAACCGGCGGTTTTGTGTTGCGAAGAGTCCACTGCTATTTTGTTGTTTGTCTCCAACAATCACCATTCAAATCGGTAGGAAGGCAGTTAAAGTTGGAGTGATGGTGAAAAAGTTCAATAAATAAGGATGCATTTATGCACTGGACTCGTGCCACTCTCTCACAGTAGGGTGGAATGAAAAAATAAAATATTCGAAATTGGAAATGTAATAAAGCGGAAAATTTGCCATTCAGGCTCACTACCACAAACAAAAAATTTCATCATTCTGAGGTCATTCATGTCTTGAGGTGCCACACGGGCCTTCACGTTTAATATTGTACGTCAATGGACGGAACGGGGAAAAAGGTGAAAATGGTGATTTGATTGGTTTAAAATTTAATTTTAACATTATCTCATTTGATATCATTCTCAGAAACCATGTAAACAATGCTGCAATTAAAAGGAATTTAATTTTTGTTCAAAACTTATACGTATAATTAACATCAAAGATAGGCAAAATAGCAAAAAAGAAAACATGACGACATAAAATTCGTTCAATTTGAAAAAAAAAAAAAGAAGCTGAAATTCGAGTCGGCCGTTTTGTTTGCTGGCAGTCCTACTAGTTGCTACCCCATCTCCGCCATGATTTAAGAGCTGTTTTAGTTAATGCAGAAACGTCAACTAAATATGTACAAAACAAAATTTGTTAAGAATGCCATCTAAGTTTTCGTCGTCAATGAACTTAGTGAAAATCGTGCACAGTGGCTAAACTGAAAATTGAGTTGTTACGTTAGACCGTCAACGCCATGATTCGACAGGCATCTCAGTTACGAAACATCCAGCACTTGCAGCAGTATCCCTAACAGGATAAGGCCCGGTTTTAAAGTCCAGCGTACAAGGCGACGTTTGTCCGGGTTTTCAAGGATTCCAACAAAGGGAGCGGTGGTCAGAATCTCGGCCTCCCAATCTATAGGAGAAGAGGACGACGTCAATTCAAATCCAGTCTCTAACAATATGGGACTTAATTAAAACCTTGCTCACAATCGGCCGTATACCTTCGCGGGTTGACTGTGTGCTAGGGTTATAGCCGAAACGTCCATTAAATTTGTACGGAACAAAACTTGTTAAGCTTTCCTGCCGAATTTTTGTCTTTTGAAGTCTGGCAACGAATTCCTGCTCAATATATTCGAGCATCCTGCGCGAGGTAGCTTTTTGCAACATTTGCGTAGGTTGGAATGAATGTAACAAAACCGTGTCTGGCGAGGGGAAACATAGGAAAACTAATGCCTTTGCAACATTTACACGCGTCTGAAGTAATGTTGCAAAACTGAGCCAAACAGGAAAGCCAACAGGAAGGAATGCACCTTTAACTTCCAAACTGAAAATCGATCAAAGTTGACAAAATTCAAAACTTGAGTTGGTGGTTTGATTTTGCTAGCAACCCTTCTCCACTCAGCCCATCGCCACCGTGATTTAAAAAAAATCTCAGTTAATTCAAAAACGTCGTCTAAATCTTTCTCCGTTTGAAAAGTCAGAAACATTGTTTTACAAACCTAACTTATTCAGTGTTAACTTAAAGGTAATTGTATTAATGTTCAAAAAACTGCTTTTAAAACTCACCACTTAATTTAATTTGAAAATAAATTGTGTAAAATAACAGAATTTAGTCACTTATACCATGCGCCAAGGCTGTTTGCCGTGACGCACGTATCACGTGACTGGGCTAGTCCACTCAGACGGCCGAACACCCGCTATTCTCGTTCGTCAGTGGCTAACTCATGATGACATCAAGGTAAACAGCCATGGCTCATGGTAATTAGGTTTTTACGACCTCACTTGCTGAAGAATGTCTAAAAAAAGCATCTGAAATTTGCTTAACAATATGTTGCAAACAAGTTGTCGGGTAGCTAAAAACAGGTCCTCAAATTGCCTAAGATGCTTTTGTTTCCTGAAAAAACTCCTAGATGGCTTCCCCAGGCTCATGCCAAAGTAGAAAACAAATTTTTGAACTAAATTCTTCCCCTACCCCTCCTGTTGGGGAATCATTACTTCCCCCCCCCCCCCCCCCCCCGATGGCGAGCTTATAGCGCTCCCTCAAACCCCCTAGCTGGCTTCTTTGCCTCTTGTTGGAGGATCATTGACCTCCCCCCCCCCTTCCCCCGTCTTGGATTGGCTTGCATCACCTGGACCTGAAATTTAGCATGGTTTAGGCTCTGCCATTCGCATGAAAACACTCAATAATGAAAGTTAAGCGACTAGGGAAACAGTTTCGGTCAGGAGGAATTTCATCTGCTCAATGACACTTAACTGATGACATTGATGGTCTGTCCATGGACCATCAGTTAAGTGTCATCAGTTAAGTGTCATTGAGCATTGAGAGATGACGTAGGGCACTGTAGCACATACACTACACTTTTGGCCGTACTTTAATGTGGAGTATCAAAGAACAATTTATGCGTGGCTCGTTGGAAGTGACGTCTTTACCAGACCATGTCAACGTCATCAGTAGAATTACCGCAGTTGCATTTAGAACTACATAAAAATTGCACCAATTTTTGTAAGTTTAAATCAGAAATGAAACCCACAAGGGTGAAATCAAAACCCGCCTTCAGCCAATCAAAGTAGGGATATCAGAATAAAAACGCCTACCACCAAGTTTTATACATGGCTTTCCAAAGTAACCCATTACTGACCGAAAAGTGTTCCCCTTATAAAGTTGTGATATCACCCACGTCAAAGAACAACCAGCTAATCTCACCGAATCCTGTTAAATGGTTAAACGAATAACTAAACCTGACCATTGCTACTTTCGGTACCAAATAGTTTTTCATTTAACTTCTCATGTAATAGTCAGTGTGATTATCTTGGCGGGTTGTTCGTCAGCTGGGGGTGATATCCTACTTTATAAAGAGAACACTTTTTGGTCAGTGCACTGGGTTAGGCTTAGTACACCAAGTAGAAAACTTGGTGGTAGCCATTTTTATTCTGATATCCATACTTTGATTGGCTTTAATTCGGCGGGTGCTTTCACCCTTGCAGGTTTTGTTTTTTGATACCACTTCTTTTACAGTTTTTTTTTTCCATCTTATTTTACGAAATCAACACTGTGGCGGATATTGCCACAGCAAGGCTACGGATCTTGTCCTTCGATTAGCGGGAAGATATATTGCTTGGTGACTTTAAAGGTTCATAAATCAATACTGGCGGATGGGAGGGGGAGGGGGGGGGTTAAAGACAGAGAGACAATTGTCGCATTGACGGTGCTGGGATACCTGATGTTGTGTGTGCACACAGGCTACACTGTATTTATGGAATACCTTGTAGCTTCAGGCTTCTTGTAGACAGAGTTGGATCCTGTCACTGAGTTCAGTTTTCGGTTGTTTTCGGTTATGAAAATGGCATCTTCAAGTTGCAGGAAAACGCCCCCTCCCCCACCACCAACTGTAGGAAGCCATTGTTTCAAAGAAACATTTTAAACAAATTTGAAATGAATTCGTGTGAAAACTGCATATCTTAGTTGCAGGAAACTACGTTTCAAATTTGTGCTGATTTCTACAGAACTTATACAAGGCTCCACCCCAGAACCAAACCCCTCCCCAAACACGCATACGCATTACAGGAGGCCTTTAGTAAAAAAAAAAATTTTCGGGAAAATTTTAAAATGAATTCGTATGAAAATTATCTTTCAAAGGTGCATAGGGTTCCCATCATTCTGGAGAATCTGAAACTCAGGGAACACTCAGGGAATTTTACGGTTTTTCAGAAAAAAACAGGAAAACTCAGGCAAAAACAAAGCCACACTTTTAGGCCTAGTCCTAAGCGCATTAAGCTCAGTTTGGTCACGTCGTAGTAAAATAAAATTTATCCGTGTACTTCTTTGTTTACACAGTTAAATCGGGCTACTATTTTTCTACTAAGTGAGCCCTAAATATGAGTAAAACTAGTAAAATGACTGGAAAAATTTTCTTTCTAAAATTTCTGTAAAAGTCTAGAAATTGACCTAAACTACTCTGGAAAACCTGAAACACTCAGGGAAATTATTTCAGTGTTTTGGTTAGAACGCTGGTTCAGGAATACGTTTCAAATTAAATTCACGCAGATTTCTTAAACATACACTAGCGCGTGCTTCCAAAGGAACCTTCCCCCACCCCTTACTTCCCCCGCACCACCCTCTCTGGTGCTCCGAGGCCTCTGAAGTACATTCCGGGGTACCCGACCCCTCCCAATCCGACCCTGGCTATAAATGGAAAATATCGAATTTTCTCCGTATATTTTAAAAAATGTAGTTGGTAAAGGTTTTCGACGGCTCTTTTTCTATCTGTGACTTAAGAAGTGTTTATTATTTCAATATTTATTATTTTTTTTAAAAAACGTACAAATGTCGAATTTAGCTTAACCTTTAAGCTAAACCCATGGCGCCAGTGTAAGATACAATCGTTCTTGAGATGCTGTTGTTAAGTCAGCAACGATTTCGTATATTTTAAAGCTTTGCGAAAATGGAGTGAAAGAGAGAGAAACAGTGGTTGTGGTGCTGCGTACTAACATTCGTCGTTCCTTTTGCAAAGGGGAAGTCTTACTGATAAAATTGCGATAAGAAAACACGTCCAAAAATGGTCAATATTGATAAGGACTCGGGCAAACAATTAAAATTCTGCTGCCCATTTCCCAAACTAGGCGGTGATGGGGGTGGGGGAAGAGGGGAGGGGGCGGGGCGGGGGAAGGAGGGAAGTCTGATAAATTGGCGACTGATGGGAAACCAGCACGATATTTCCTCCTGAAAAGTACTGATAAGCAAGCTGCGCCATCTAATCAGTAGGCTTTGCCTGCAGTAAACAGATAACAGGTAGACTGCCGGCTTCAAGTTGATGTCCTCTTCCCTCACTAGAGGACTCTGTCTCACTCTTACGCGCATGCGAATAATGGCTTTTCCTTAACTATTATAGTCCTTGTGGTTGTGTGCACCTTGTGTCTACCGTGTCAGGCTTCCAACATGCTTAGAGACGATACGATACAAGCAAGGCTATTGAATTTTCTTATACAAGAAAAGGGGAGTGATAAGCGTTGGTGATAAGGAAGGAAAGAGTGCCTTAAGGCCTTCGTAGTTGTCTGTGAGGGGCCCAAAAGCTGATAATAACTTGATATTTAATCAATACTCGAGCACAAATAGGGATAAATCATAAACAGTGACAGGCTGCCTGCTAGTCTTATCTTATCGATCGCAGCGCCGCTTACTTGCTTATCGGAACTGTGTGCCAGGGTCTTATCTGCCAATCAGAGCTCCTCCTGAAAAGCAGGAAATAAACCTGGCGTTAACTTCCGCCCGGTTCTACCCGCTCTTTATTATATGCAAGTGTGGCTGTGTTATGTTACATAAAACCAAGTCACACTGTCTTCTGGCGACTGGCTTTGGTACGGACTTGACTGAATTAAAGCTGTGCACTCATTTTGAGAGTTGTTAAAGTGCTGCATTTTAATTTTTATCGTGCTAATTATATTTTAGTATATAAAAAAAGAATTCGGTGATTACCGGAAAGAAAACACCGTTAAAGGACAACAAAAATAAAAAATTCGATGATTTCCGGAAGGAAAACATCGTAAAAGGACATAACCTCTCTCTATTTCCGAGCATCCTGCGCGTAAATAGCTTTCGCAACATTGCGTAAGTTTGAACTAATGTTGCAAAACTGAGTCATTCAAGATGATTAAGTACCTTAAAAAAAATTATAATTTGTTGATTACCGGAAAGAAAACTCGGCTTCTGCGTAGGGGTACCTCTGCGCAAGCGTTCTACTTTATTGGACGAGCGGAACGAGGACTTAACACACGAATGAATTTGAAATTTGTGTCGGTTTTACTGTATGTTTGTGTGTTTTTCTGTTTGGGACACAATAACGTTTGCCAGTTTGTTCTGATTTGGGTCACATTTACTGGCAAGGGAGTTTGAAGATGATTTTCTTCCCTCATATATTTTTGGGGCGAAGGTGGGGGTCTAACTGCGACGTAAAAATCATATAAGTGGAGGAGAAAGAACTGTCCTGTGGAGCACTGGGCAGAGTTCACATAGGTTTATGCCCTGTAAATAGGCCTATAGAAAATAGACGAAATGTATTAGCATCTCTTGCTCAGCGGATTAATCGTAATCACTTATATGCGTAGCAGAATCTAAGAAAAAAAAGCCGCAGAAAAAAGCTGCGGAAAAAACAGTGGGGAAAAAAGTTAGGTAAAATACGTTTCCTGGTGAAACTTCCTTTGCCTGCCTGTTGAAATACGCACCAGGGCAACTGACTTACCCTAACCTACAACAAAAACAATTGCTCGAAAAAATAATCTACCGAACAACTCGTTTTTTTTTGCGTATTTTTTCCTTGGGTTTTTTCGGCAGTTTTTTTCCGTGTTTTTTTTTCCGGAGCGGATCAGTGGGACGGAAGTAGAAGAACCGAGAAGAGCATGATACACCGAAAGATATTGTGGAAACGCATTCCAGGAGATTCAGACCGTGGCCTAGTCACAGCTGGTCTTCTGTACGCTTCTGCCACTGCTGCTACTTTCGAAAATGTTGAGGCGCACATCTCTGCTACGCGCTGCAACAGCGATCTCTATTATATAATCTAAAAGTAACAACCATCACAATTTCCCTTTAGCCTTTAGCCTGTCGTTTTAATTTCGTAAATAGCAGCTAACGGAGAATTGGGTTCGAGAGTAGGCCTATTTATCCATGCAACGTAGTGTCGAGACTTTAAATAAGAATAATGTGTGTCCTTAACGAAATCCTTTTGTTTTTTTCGGTTGCGTGTCTTCCTGTATTGGTTAAATGCGACGATCAAATGTTATTATGTTACGTTGAGAAAGCTTATTACTTATATTGAAGAAACAATGTTTTAGCCAGCCGTGTTTTTAAAGTTCACTTGACTACCACCACTAAAAAAATGCGGCGGATGGATGGACAAAGACGTTGCTATAGTCAGGGATCTACTACAGTACCGGCAGATCTTGGATGAAAAATAGCATACGTGAGTGGGTGGGCAATATGGCCACCGAAAACGCTACTTATGCGATTGATTTGTTCGTTGCCGCTTTCTGTCAACCGAGGACGACACCGATCGTACAAATTGCCAACGAACGTGTCTTTTTGTTTTTAAGCCCAGAGAAATAGCTTGATTGTGGCTGAGTGATATCTCTAAAAACAATTTACTTTTATAAATAATAAAAATTCGTCTACCAAAATCGACGTAAAAATTTAAATTATAATTTTGAAAACCATCACTAGCTGCTAAAAGATGTCGCGTCTCTCCGTACAAAGGTGCTTCCTCGAATAATACTCGTTGTAGGTCGGGTCTGATAGTTTACTGGCCATGCCTGACAGGGGTTCGTACGGGGGCCTTGAAATCTGGAAAAGTGCTTGAATTAATAAAAAAAAATATCCAAGCATTGAAAAGCGGTGAATTCCAGGAATAATATCAAAAGGCTGGAAACGTTCTCAAAAATATGGTTGGCTTGAAATTGTCTTATGTTTTGTTCAGTTGTGAGGGGAAACAAACTTGCACACTTGACTTGCTATGGAATACCACCACATTTCAAATCCTTGCTGCTACAGGTTGTGAAGGAAGAAAATTACGTGTTTGCTAAGTATAGGCCTACATGTAAAAAAAAAAAAAAAAACTCCAGTAGTTAAGTGTGTGAGGATAAAACAGTGGCAATTATAAAATTAAATAAACAAACCCAACGTACTCTTGTTTTTGTGGTAGTCTGTGTTGGCTACGTTGGGGTTGTTCAGTTAAAAAAATCATATCAAAAACCAAAGCTGGTAAAAGGGACCGCCAAGTTCCGAATGGTTTGGCCCTTCAACTGAGTGATATCAACACGCCAAAACATTCGCCAAGTTAACCGCACAGACTAATAGTTCGAAGGTTAAATCAAAACTAGAACATTGGTAGCAAACTGCTTTCGGTAGCAATGCTCAAGTTTTCATTTAACGTCCAAGTGGTTAACGTTATTTAACGTTTTCATTTGTCCGTATTATTCGGTGCGATTAAGTTGGCGAATGTTTTGGTGTGTTGATGTCACTCCTTTGAAGAGCCGAACCATTCGGAACTTGGCAGTCCCTTTTACCAGCTTTGGTTTTTGATATGATATCACTTCTTTTCTAAAATTGTGTGTTAGACTCAACTCAACTAACCTGCAGATTTGTAATAATGTGTCACGTCAACTATTACACATCGCAAATTTTAGCAAAGTTTTAACATCTAGACTGTGAAGAAATGGTCTTGATAAACTTTAAAATGCTATTCCATGATGAGCACCTATATGTGGCTTTGAAAAATTAAAGCCATTGAAAAAGCCTGGAAAAAACCATGAAAAATATTGGCGAAAAGGTCTACGAACTCTAGGGCCTAAAACATAACCATGGGAACACTGTAACGTAACAACGAAGTAGACTGAACTATAGTCGCTATTAAAATTGTTGTCCGATCTTGTTTGTTGATGAGTAACAGTGCTACAGTTAGATAAACAAACCCCATCTTAAAAAAAAAACATTAATCAGATCCTTCATGAGAAAATGAACAAGACTGCATATCACCTTGAAGCAGACTCGAAGAAGTCGGTGGCATTAAACGTGATTATAACCTCCCGAACTTCGTTACAAATTAAATGTTGGGCGGAGAGACGAGGGCGAGAAGGGTAGGGGGGGGGGGGGAGTGGAATCTTTTAATCGTTCGGATGAAATCTCGAGTTTGAAAAATGAAAACAGATGAAAAACGGTAAAAAAAAAAGTTTGGAATTGGTACAAGGGATGTAGCAATCCATTTTTCCATTCCACAGCGATAGAACGATAGGAAGGATTTTTAATCAGAAATTTAGTGAAACTGTCAAAACGTCAAAGTCGAATGCGACTTATCAAAAATTGTCATCAAAACGAAAGAAAAAAGAGCGATAAAAACTGAACGATTATTTCATTCAAAATGGGAAGAGATGGAGTAAAATAAAATAAAATGAAAAGTTTAAAAACAGAACCCCCCAACGTATAAAACGTCAAATAACTGTACCAAAAGGTATTACTCTATGTACGCATGACACGTACAAGTAGGACATATCATAAATCGTGGTTCGAGATGGATGAAAACACGTTACAATCATGCTCCAGTGCTTGTTCATCATTTCAATCTTTCCTTCGAAGCTGGCTCCTTTCCCCATATTTAAAGCACGCTGCAGTTAGTCCTATTTTTTGAAAGGCTGTCGTAAAGACCCCGACAACTATAGACCACTTGCTTTCCTTTCTACTATTTTCAAATTTCTTGAAAAGGCAATAAAAAAACTGGCTTGTTATCTTCCTGAATCCGTCACAGCAGCCAGATGGTTTTCGCAGAAATCTTACCACGGAAGCTCCAGTTTCAAATTTGCGCAAGCATATTTGTAAAGTATTCGACTCCGACAAGGTTGTTTTGGTATCGTCCTGGACTTAACGAATCACGCCCGACTGTCATAAATTATACCTTTGTGGAATTAGTGGACTTACACACTCCTGGTTGACTATCTATCTAATCGAACTGTAGTCACTAAAATTGACACGCACCTTAGTGATAGTGCATTAGTTACATGAGTACCACAAGGATCTGTTTTAAGACCGTTACTCTTTCTAATATACATTAACAACATTTATAACATAAAGGCTTTTTCAAATATGACTTATTTTGCTGATGGCACAGCTCTTCTTACTGTTGACAGCAACTTTGCTAGCAAGCAAAGCTGAGCAAGATGTTAATTTAATTGGAGAATGATTTGCTGAAATTTTTTCAAACTCTTAACGTCGCCAAAAGTGATTTCGTATACTTCTCTCTTAAACTGAGTGTGCTGCTTGTTGATAAAAAATTAACACTTCACAGATACCTATTGCAACAACAGTGTGGCCTACCTAAAAATTAACAGAGTCAATGATGTCAAATATCAGGGAGTTTCTCTGTATTTTTCGTGTTTGTCTGTGCAAAGATTATTATATTAGAAAATATTCTTTCACGCAATTTGCTAAAAAGTTTTATTTTGCCATGGCCCAGTCTGTTGTGCAGTATTCAGTCTTATGCTGAGGGTACCTACATGAATAAAATACCATTGATTACGTTATTAAGCTTCAAAACCGAATTGCCAGAACGGTTATGTTCAAAAAGCAACGTGACCACTGTTTTCCGCTATATCAATAGCTATAGGTGTTCTACCAACCGGTCATTTGTACGTCTATCGTACCCTGATTATTTTTGTAAAAACGGTGCTCATTTTTCTACTCGTCTTGTGACAGATTGTGATGAATCCTGTTTTTATGGCGTACAACCAAAGGTTGCTAAGGAAAGACTCCATAAATGCAGTGCTTGGGTTGTAAAGTTTTTAATTCCTTGCTTTCCGAAATTAAACTTATTACTGGGCTGAAATCGTTTAAGAAACATTTGTTTAAGAGGTTATTTGATCAAAACCCTATGTACGTAACAATGCCGTTTAGCATTATGAGTTAATACTGATAAGTTTTCTTATTTTGTTGCATTGTTTTCTATTACTCGTACATTTTTTATTCTTGTTAATTTTTTTCTTAATCGTGCTTTGTCTGATTTTGGAAACACTGTTTTCAACATTAATTACTGTTTCTTTTTATTCTTATTTTTTAAGCTGATGTTTCGTGTTTTTTTTCCCTTACCCACACGCGAGCATCTGCTGTTGTGGTGTGAGGCATGTCTTTTGCCGATGCTTTTCCTTGTAAACTTTATTGAAAACAAAAATTCAACTCTATTAGGGCTAATGACCCTTGGATTCACAAATTTGTTCAATTCTGCGTACACTGGATTATTTTAATAAATAGTAACAACAAGGGGCCCAGAACAGAGCCCGGTGGTATACTGCACTCACTTGCAGGCAGAGGTTCGTTAGGAAGAAACAGATAATGGTGAAAAGTCGTTTGGAATAATCTTTTTCGTATCACCAGACGAATTTCAGACTATTTTTTTTTCTGGAAGTACTATTTTTATGTACCTTAGTGGGTTGCAGGATTCGATTTGTTTGGAGTACACAAGGTTCGCGGTATGCAGTGGGATATCTGCTTCGTGGTAAAATGGTCGTCTGTTGACTAGAGAAAGGTAGTGTAGTTGAAGCAGTGTTATGCTGTCTCTAACTGATTGCGTAACGCTAGTTGTTACCTGTTAGGCTAACCACACGGCGAGAACAAGTGTTTTGCAATAATACTTAAAACTTAAATGCTGAACGTCTGCTTTATTTCGTGGTTTATTGTTTCTTTCCCTGAAAACGATGTAATGACACCGACTTGCGGTTACATAGTTCATGAAAGTCATCAACAGTGCTCATGTCCGACGGTGCGGGTGTGAGTTATTGTTTGCGAGGTTAGCTAGAAATTGTCTGCTTTGACTATTGAACTCGAAAAAAATGACGAGAACTATTGCGACCAGTCGCGTGCACTGCAAAACCATGCGAGTGACATATTTCAAATTTTTTACAGGAGCAGCAAAAAGCACTTTCACTTATGAGGTTCAATACTAACAAAAACAGCCATAAGTGCAAAAGCAAAGCCTCGTAACTGAAAAACATGATTTAACTGCTCTATTTCGAGCAAAATTAAATACTTTTGGGAATAAACTCTAAGAGGGATGCATGCTTTAAACAATTAAAAGTAATTCAAATGCCTTAAATTGAATTTTCCTTGAGCTACAAAAATAATTATTTACAGTGGTCCGGGAGTCTTCGTTTCCCCTGGGTAAAAAAAACCCTGGGGTTGCAAAAAAGTGAGCTAGTCAGGGGGAAAACAGAAGGGGAGGGAAAAGTCGAGGTGGTCGAACCCCAGGGATTTTGTGCTGAACCCCCGGGAAGTGTAGAGTAGAAACCCCAGGGGAAAGTATTCCACCTCCCAAATATCCCAAGGGAAAATGGTGTGGTGAGCTATGCATCGGGGAAAATAACCACGAGGTAAATACTCTTCAAAAGTTGAGGTGAAATTTTACCCAAGGCAGGGGCAGGATAAAATGTACATTATGATTAATAGATTACCTGAAAACAATAGCTGAAGAAGGAAAAATTATGAAACTGAAGTTTTAAATTTTTTTCTATAAATGCACAAATATTTTCAATCGAGTTGTTTGCAACAGTTAGGTCTTTTCTGGCCATCTTGTTTTCTTGACATTGTCCCAGGGTACATAGACGTTCGTTAATTCCTTTAGCTCAAGACTACTTAAGTTACGTCGATTCAGCTCGTATAGATCTTTAACAAGTCCATATAACCATCTAAAACCACTTTCAAGTCGCTTTACCTCAAACCACCTCATCAACTTTAGGAGTTAAAGCGATTTAAGAACCTCCATGTATTCTCCTAACGCCGATTTTCAACGTCGCTCTTAGGACAGCTTTGCTATCATTGGTTGACAGAAAAGAACGTGCGCCAGAAGATAAAAGCCCAGCCAGCTGAATGGGGACCTAGAAACAAGGAGGGGATCTGGTTGATGCTATATCGACTTCGTAGAAACTACCATGTAACCATTGTCGTTCTAACTCACCCCAACTTGAATGTCCATGTATCCACCTTTGTTTGTCCTAAAGCAACATGAGTTCAAGTCGACGAAAGTTAAGCCGACTTGACTTATTTCCTTTGTTCTGAATAATAACCTTGTAATCTTTCATTACTACAGGGAAAACAGAATTTATTACCTTCTACCATATTCCATTTAACGTCTATTGACGCCAGTGTTAATGGTATCTTACACACCTTACGCCAAACAGGTAGCTATAACCACAACAATTTAAAAGAGTTAACGCATAGACAGCTGGATGTATATTCCATATAAAAGGAAAATCCCTAAAAATCAGTGAAACAAGAAAAAACTGAGCAAGCTGTGGTACTAACACAGGTTTTAAGTGAAGCCTGGTTCCTGATGTTCAGCATAAGCGTTGCTTTTATACCTTTAAATTAGTGAAACAAGAAAAGAAACGATATAAGTATAAAGTGACGATGGCGCCGAACCTCTAAGTGTGGCATGACTTAAAATTTGAGTCACTTAAAAAGTTATGTTAGTACGACACCTTACGTTTGTTTTATGGGTTTACTTATTTTAGAGGTAGAGCATTACATTTTGGTGTCAACTTTTTTGAATTAGTATCACTGGATTTTATTAAATAAATAAATAAATAAAATTAAACCTGTAATTACGGTACTGGTTTCTATGTTGTGAATCAATTACTTTATTGTCATGCTTCAATCAAATGCAACAAGTAGGACAAAAACAAAATTTAGATTTAAAATGCCAACAGTAAATTTAAATAACGTTCATCAAAGCGGACGGATGTTCATGTTGCTGCAAATATAAAATACTGTCCGAAAACAAATTATTTTGTAATGCTTTTTTTATATGAAAAAAAAAACACACTTTGTTCTGTGACTTTATTCTGTGACTTTAGTTGCGAGTATTTGGTTGCCAGAATGACACCAAGTCAATAGGTTGTTCATCTAACCCAAAATTCAGATGCTCAGATCCTTTGACTGGCTGACCCAATCGAAACCTAACTTGAATGACCAAGCGTTAACCCGATAAAAGCTGTTCAGCAGAAAGGACGCGAGGACTGACAGAAAAATGTGCTAAGACGAAAGACAACAACAAGCATTTTTATTGTTGCCGTTACCACACAAAAATTAGCGTGAAGGATTATGCAATCAGCGATATCCAGTACTTGATAGGCTTTGTTTTGACTTAGAATATCACATGAACTTCCACCTTAGTTTACTTTAGGATTAATCGTGGGTATAGTGAATGACATCCGAGGGTGTTTTAACCCAAAACCCAGGGGTTCCTTCCCCTCGACTTGCACAAGAGCATATCTCACCACTTTTGACTTTTCAAAATCCCCGGGGGTTTTCTCAAAACCCCCAGGGTTCGACCACCTTGGATTTCGCTTTTCCCGGGGTTAATTTACCCCTTACCATATCTCTCCACCGAAATTGAGAACAGTCAAGATATGCGTTGGAGGCAGAACTTGCAGTTGCGAGGTTTCGCATGTCTGATTATTGGGTCTTCATTTACGAGGTTTCAGCACGTGACCATTTTGGAAACTTCTGATTGGTTGACTGATAACAAGGTTTTGTAGGTATACACGGAGGACACCTAGAGCCACCTTTTGACAACATAAAACAAAAATCATGAAAAGTGCAGTTACCTGGTTTTGCAGTTTAGGCGACTTCGGTAGCAAAGGTAGCAATTCCAGACTTTAACTCAACGTTTGATGATCGCTGAACGCTGGAAAGCTATCTCTCTATAGTGGGCAAAGGAAATCGCTCCTCTAAACCCGGATTGTTCGTAAGGTGAAGCAAAATCTTACAAAAAGTATTTCAGTCATAAAAAAATCAATATTTCTCTCAATATGAAGCACCTAATTTAGAGCTCAACGGGCGTCATTGTTCCGGTCAGATTCATCTCTATCGCGGATTTGTTCAATTTTCCATTTACTGGGAGGGGGGTTAGGTAATTTTTGGTAGGTAATTTAAATAACCGACAGACAACAAGGGGCCCAATACAGTGCCTTGTGGCAATCCACTTATAGGGCGAGATTTGTTAGGAAGACTCAGATCAATACGACTTTATTTTTACTGGTATAATCACATATACACATATTTTCAACATAAAATGGACGTGATTGGCTGATGTCTGCCGCGTGCTAACTGCCTATTGGTCAAGTATCATTTGAAGATTATGCAGCGTCATTCGCAAGATGAAACTGTAAAAAGAAACTGCACTATGTTGCATAATATTCCCTTCACTGACTTCGCGTATTAAAATTGCAATTTAACGTCTAGAGATACATACCATCAATATATCATTTCGGATTTTTTCAACGCCGTCGACGGCGGCCTTCCAATCAGCCATTTTGCGTTGTAGATCTTCATCCATCTTTGAGTTGCCACGTGTGCAGGGCAGAGAAGCCGTCGTTCTGCCCGATTGCCTGGCAGTTGGGCGAGTTGATAAGCTACGCCGCTCCAATTCATTAATACGCATTAGGCGTGGCACGTGAATTTGAAGGTGCGCCCAAGCGGCTGATAATAATTGTCCCTTCCACTTCTCGGCTCACGGAGCTAAAGACATTGTTGTAACGGAAAACAGAAAATGACACTGCAAGGAGGCTATTTTTATGTTAATTGTGTTAACGGCAGTGGCAGATCCAGACCAAAGCTGTCGGGAAGGCGATGATCCAGCCAGAGAGTCTGGGGAGCGCCCCAAAAGCTCCAGCACTGATTTTTAATAATAATAAATACCACAGGTATCTGCTTTTTTTACATTTTTTTCGTATGCCTACTTTTCATTTAATGCACCTTTTTTGCATACCTACTTTTCATTTTTTTCACCTTTTTCGTATAACTACTATTCATTTTTTTCACCTTTTTGCATTCCTACGTTTCCTTTTTTTCACCTTTTTCGCATTCCTACTATTCATTTTTTTCATCTTTTTCATCTATTTTTCCACAATTTTCACATACCTATACTTTACTTTTAATTTTTTTTCACATTTTTCGCGTATCCACTTTCGGACACTCTATTTTACGCGCAATACGACGCTCGCGACTTCACGATAACCCACATCACTTATGGGCGGCAAAACGAAGCGACTTTTTTCCGTTCACACACCTTAATTCCAGGCCAAAGATTAGGATGGTTGATTTGATTGTTTTTACTTAAAGCGTTTGTGAGTTTTGCCTTTTTTTCACGCCACTGCCCGTATTTTTAGCATTTTATCACATTTTTCACATATTTTTTTACCGTTCGTAAATTTGTCTGTTTTTCACATTTTTGCACACTGGCAGCACTCCTGTAATACTATTTATTCAGTTAAAAAACTAGGGCGAAACTCCTATAGTTTGTATGGGCTAACAGTGTAAGTCCTTAAGTAGTACAATGTTATGTTATTGAACACAAAGACTATAGATATGTACAGTTTTAACATATTATTATGCTTGAAAATAACACAGTTAACGTACAAGGTACAATTTTACGGGAAAATTTAAAGGTACAATTAAATTTATATACAATATAAAAGTATCAATAATAACAAGGGGTTTCGCAGTAATAACAGCAATTATCATTAATATTATTAAAACTTGCCGACCAAATTAAAAATAAAACCGAATTCATGTATGAACTGAATTACACTCTGAATTAAATTAGCATGCACTGACGTAACAAATATAAAAGAAAAAAGAAGTAGATCCATAAAATCACATAGTTTTGATTCATTATCTATCACCAATTTTCCGAGTTTTAATTTCTTTTTTCATGGTTGTAACTCTGGCTAAACTTCTTAAATTAAGTGGCAATTTAATAAACAAGTGTGGAATCATGTTGGATAAATAATAATAATAATAATAATATTCTAATATTAATTTAATTCCACATAGTTACAAAATGTAACCTTCATACATTATCATTTTATTTACAATTTATACAATTTCTTTTCAGGGTTTTACAAGTCTGTTTTTTCATTTAATTTTATATTCTTAATATTATATTTTTTTAGTTTCATTAAGAAAGGTGAGATCTATTATGCTCTCCTTAAACCGCCCTTTATTCAATTTAATAATTAATAATAATTTAATATTTAATAATCCTTTTGGAATATTGTTGAATAAATTTAGTATAAAATACTCTCGTCTCATCTTGCAATAATTATTTTTCCAAGCTGGTAATTAATAACTACTTCTTATATATCTTGTTTTACCTGCTTTACATATTATATTTACCTTAAATTTATTGTAAAAGTAATACTTTGTTAATATAATTACATTTTTTATTCGTCCTATTTTCATAATTCTTTTTTCCTTAAAGAGTATTTCCGTTCTTTTTTTCTAATATTTATCCCTGAACAAAATTTTCATTAATTTATTTTGAACGTTGTGTTGTCTTTCCAGTAAATAATCTGATGTCTGTCCATAAATCTCAATGTCATAATTATCTAATTACACTTACGACCCATGAATTAAAAATTTTTTTTTCTTATCTAATATTTGTCTTAATCTATAAATTTTTTGACCTAATTTCCGTAATTTATTTACCATTTCTTTTCCATGCATTTTAAACGTACAATTTTTGTCAATTTCGATTCCTAAGTATTTCATTTTTTTTCTTCTTCAATTTAAAGTATTTTTCACTACAGGGATACGATTGATTTTTATAATTCAAATTTATACAATTTCCGTAATGTTTTATTATCCATGTATTATTTTTTATTTTCATTTTTGGTACTGTAATGTCCATTCGTAATGTATTTTCTTAACTTATAAACAATTCATTTGCAATATAGTAATCATGTATTATATTAAAGTCATATTGTAAATTATTTATTATTTCATTATAGATACCAGAGCTGTATCATCAGCAAACATGAAAATATTAGTTTTTTTCTATAATATCAACAATGTAATTTGCATAAATTAAATACAATATAATAATAATAATAATATTTATTTATTTATTTATTTATATTTATTGTGTTACAAAAGTACCCCACGAATCACAATAAATGTGCTTGTGTATGAGGTCCATCAAGTCATTTGAAACAAGGTGTGAATTCGAATGTAAAAAAAAAAAATATTATAGGTTTATGGTTCTAATAAATAAACAACTGCCTATCTAACAATGTGTATCAACATGGTATTCTAATTACAGAGCACACATTAACGCAAAACGTAAAGAGAAAACAAAAATATGATTATAAATATTTACAACATCATTGGTGACCAATCCATTTCTTCAGTTCTCTTTTTAAGGTAGATAATAATAATAATAATGCTTTATTCAAGTACAAGTATATTTACAAGTACCGGCACGAAGTCCTACTAGACTTGTGTGTACTAGCAATTAATAGGCAATACATCTATACACATTTCAATATGTTTTTAACGCTAATTAATCTATACTGTAATTTCATCACATTTCAATTATTCAATTATTCAATTATTATTCATTTCGATTATTCAAATAATAATAATTTTTTTTTTTTTTTTAATTTATTATGGTGCAAAGAAAGAACCTCCATGAAGTACCTGGGTACTTGTGGATGGTGGTTCATTACATTTAGTTCAACAAATATACAGAATTTATCGATCTGACAAATTGAAACTTAAGTAAATTCATCGGTCACAATAATAAAATGTCACAAGAGTGTTTTTGAACAAATTTAACAAATTTAGAACAAATTCAAAACAATTGAACAAAGAAAAAGAAAATTACAGGTTACATACATTTTAACAGAAAGATTTCTGATTTTACAGCAACAATATCAATGTAATTTCATAGCGAACACTTTTTCTTTTTTTTTTTAATTAATACTTAAATTACTAATTGATACATCTATATTAATATACATATGTAACAAGTATTATAGCTTCAATAGTTATACAAAAATAATATATTTAGAAAAGCAAATCACCTGTAAATAATATTTTAGAAGTCATTTGAACCCACAATCATTATGGCATCACATATTATAATTCACCAATTAACCATTTTTTAAATTCCTTTTTTAATACATTATACCCTGTAATGAAAAACAATTTTTTTGGGAGTAGATTAAATAAATGGGGTATATAATATGTACTAATTTTCCTGCCATAATTATTTCGAAAAAGGGGTACTCTTAATTGAAGTGTTTTCCTTCGTTCATTTATTGTTGATTTATCAATAGTATTAAATATTAAAAAATAATTTTTTAAAATAATAACGTAATTCCTTAAGTCAATAATTTTTAGGATACCCATTTTTTTATAAATATCTTCGGTATGAATGTCTGTGTTTTGTTTAAATAATATTTTAATTATAATAATAATAATAATAATATTAATAATATATACATATATATATATATACTATACTAATAATAATAATAATAATAATAATAATAATTTATTGCTTTAATGTACAGAATGTTAAGTACAGGCACGAAGCTCTAATAAGCTTGTATGTGCAAGCAAGGAACATAAAGTATAACACAGTTAATAAACTTTAATACATGATTTTATAGTCTATAATATATTTTACCATTAGAATACATAAAAAAAAAGAACAACAAAGATTATGTAAAATGTTGTAAGATCCATTCCTTAATTGATTTTTGAACTTTGTGAAATGCGTCTGCCTCTCTTAAGGTCCTCGGAAGTTTATTTAAGTAGTGTGGAATTAGAAAGTTTAATCCTCTCTTACCATACGAATTATTCCAAATTGGTTCAATTAATCCTTTGTTATTTCCACGAATTATCCGATTTATTTTAATTTTATACTCTCTGTTATTATAATGTCTTTTAAAAAGAATCCAAGCCAATGTTTGTGGAACATTTAAAATTTGGTGTTTTTTGTATATTTCAGCACTGTTTTGTTTTTTGTCTTTCTTGAAAAGTGTTTTCAGGGCTTTGTTAATTACTTTTTGAAGATGATTAAGTAATCCAGTTGTTGTTGTACCGTATATTGAAATGCCGTAAATAACATTTGACATAATCAGGGCATCAAAAACTGCTTTTTTATTGTTTATATTTAGTGTGTTCTTCAGCTGATAGAAAGTTGGTATTATTTTTCTTATTTTTTTAATAAGACAGTAAATGTGATCATGGAATTTCCAGTTCTTATCAATTTCGATTCCTAAGTATTTTGTCTTATGTACTCTTTTAATTGCCACACAAGAACATTTACCTGAGTTGTTGCAGTCAGGATTGCACAAAGTAATATTTCCCTGCTCACTACTTTTATGTGAAGTGGCAATTGGTAGAAAAACTGTTTTCTCTTCATTTAAAATAAGATCATTTTTTTCTAAGTAAGTCCTTAGTTTTAGGAAATCTGTTTGTAGATTCTGTACCATTTTTTTGTATTCAAAGTTAATAGACAGCATAAAAATATCATCTGCGTATAAAGTTAAGTTAGTTTTCCAGTTAATGTCAGAAATGTCATTTAAGTAAATTATGAACAAAAGGGGGCCTAGGACAGAACCTTGTGGGACGCCATAGCTGCAAGATTTCCAAGAACTTAAGTTGCTATCAATTTTGACTGAGAAACGTCTATCTGTAAGGTAGCTATCAATTATATTGTATATTTTCCCTCTAAGGCCATATTTATAAATTTTTTTCAGGATAATTTCTTTACTTAACGTGTCAAAAGCTTTTGTTAAATCTATAAGAACTGCACCCGCATGCTTACCTTCATTCAAAGCTCTAGTTATATTATTGTTTATGTTTTCCAGTGCATCTAATGTTCCTTGTCCTTTCCTAAAACCAAACAGAATTTTATTTAGAAGGTTATATTTAATAATAATAATAATAATAATAAACTTTCTTATAACACGTGAAAGTACATGTGATCAACAAAATCCGGGGATAAAAGTTGATTGTGCCACAAGGTGCCCATTCTTACACCTAACCCTAAACATACAATTAAATGTCAGCAGGCAATAACAAAAACTAAAAGTAAACAAGAAAATGAGGTAGTGGAGGTTGGAGGGGGGGGGGGGGGGGGGAAAAAAAAAAAAAAGAAGGGAAAAAAAAGAGTGGGAGAGGGATGGTGACCAAGTTACGAGTTGAACAAGTGACGGAATAATTGAGCTTTGAAAGCTCCAACACTAGGAAGTATTAATGGCTTCGAGCAAATCATTCCACAACTACATGCTCTGAACTATAGAAACGAGGTTTGGTATTTAGTAGTGCGACAGCGAGGGGGAGTGAAGGGGCAGCCATGACTAAATCTTGTTGGATAACTGCGATCAGCCAATACAGAATTAAATAAAGTAAACAAATAAGATGGTTCTTTGTGATGCAGAGACCTGTACACAATTATGGAGAATGCAAAGAACGTCTCTGAGCCATAGGGAACCACTTGATAATTTTGAAGACATTGTCTCGCACCATAAACTTCTTAAGGATAAACTAAAACGAATACATACATTTTGGGTCCATTTAAGTCATTTTAATGCGGTCTAGCTGTTTTTAACAACAAGTTTTTCCTAAGATTTAACTGCTTTTTTTTTTTTTTACAATTTTTTCCCTGCCCTCCAATAAATTGTACAATATCCATTGCAAACCTCAAAATATCTTAGGACAGCCGAAAAAAAATAACACGTTGGCACATTATACATATATAAAGGAAACAAGCCAAACAGGGACAATGATATACTGGAAATTACAGTAAGCCAGCTTTAAGCTCTTACGTTTCGTCGGAGTGCCATGACCCGGATTCGAACTGGCAACCCAATCCGCCGCCAGATCAGTCACATTACGCCAGTATCGATATGCCATATCCTCCACAAGGTCAACTGGGATTGCAACTGCGTTCCTCGCTCACGTTTCAGCTTCAATCCCAGTTAGTCCTCCACCGATAAAGTGGTCACGTCAGTGACTTGGGGACGGATTGGCTCACCAGTTCGAATCCGGGGCATGCCATCTCTGACAGAACTTAAGTGCATAAAGGGTGACTTAGCTGTACTATGTTATTTCTAGTATGCTATATTCACTTCTTTTTCTCGTTCCTTCATATAACAAACAGCGATGTGGGTGTATTGAAGGGCAACTAACTGTCTTTGCGTGCAAACTTATCAGTAGCAATATTCAGAATTCACGGAAACACCACGGCAACATTCAGGAGAGGAGAGCAAGGCTGTCAGGCGCTCATTCGCTTTGGTCGAACAGAAATGGGACTTTAAACGATTTGACGCAGAAAAAATAAATGCGGAAATTTGAGGTGGTTAAGAGGAAACGTGCCCCTCTTCCCCCCCCCCCCCCCCAACTTACCCATCCCGATGAATCCGCCACTGGCTAACGACGTGGATATAGACGATTTTTTTGCATTAAAGCTGTTGTATTTCTGGTTAGAAGCTGTAGACGGGGTAATAGGAAAATATCCCAGGAATAAATATCCCCGGAAAAAATATTCCCAGGAAAAAAAAACGCAGTTCACTTTTCGTACCAACCAAACACATGGCATGTGCACGATATGACGCACGAAAAATGTAGGCACACGCTAGTGTTTTTCCATCAAGTATTAGAAGTGGGCCAACGCATGGACGGAGCATGGACATAAATATGCGATTCTAATGCTCCTTTTTTTTTTACAAAAAAAATTGCGCGAACAATGGGCATGCACATGATAAACCAGGCCGTACCAACGACAATAAAAAGGAAGCGAAAAAAGCCAACAAATTATTAACTGAACAAAAAAAGATTCGCAAATTTTTAAAAAGAGCTTTTTTCCTAACGGAACTCACAGCTGTGAAAGTACACATTTTGAATTTCAATTCAAGGGATCAAACCAAATCAAAACAAACCCCCAAATAATAAAACCCCTGCTAATACACAAATTAAACACAGCTACACACACACACACACACACACACATACTTACTGATATGTTCCAATTGAACACAAACTGGGTTCACTTTCTGATATTACTAAGGAATAAATATAATCCTTGTTCCCTTAAAATTGGATTTCAAATTATAGTTCGTGTCGTCCAAGTGAACTCTAATCCCTTTTTATTTGCATTCTACTGGCTAAACGACATCGCTTGAAAATGTATAAAACCAATCGTCTTAGTATGCGTAGCGCAGCTCTAGAGGCAATTCAGGGTTCGTGCGAATCCATTAAAACTTAGAAATGTGCTGAAAAATCCTTGCCTGGAAAAGTGTTTGAAGATCTTGAAAAATGATATATGTATCAATAGTACGGTGATGAACGGAAAGTAGAAGACTCGACTGGAGAATACTGCAAAATTTAGCAAGAAAGAAGTCGTTAAGCTAAAAGTGAAGCTTTATTTTCTCCTTGGGGTATTTTTCCCGGGGATATTTTTTCCGAGGGATATTTTTTCCGGGGATATATTTTCTGTGGATAAATTTTCCGGGATATTTTTTCCTGGGATATTTTTCCGGGATTCGTAGACGGTAAGGTCGACGCCTCTGTGTATGTAGGCAAATGCAGACCCGATAGCTATTCATACAAAATATCCAGAGATCTAAGGAAATTATCGATCATTTTTTCGTCCCGAGTGTTTCGCCCCTATAAACGTATGAGTGCTATTTAGGCAGAAGTTAATTTCACGAGTGCGAAACACGTGGGAAATTATCTACCAATATCGCTCGAGTGAGTTTCAGGGGCCAAAACACGAGTGCTGAAAAAATTTGATAATTTCCAATAGCTCGCGGAAGTTTTAGTTACAGAATTCTCTTTATTTATCATTATTCTGCACTTTAAATTACGCAGAATTAATAATTAAATTTTTTTATCATTCTTTTATTTTAATTTTTTTTTTACTTTAGGCTGTAATTTACAATTTACGAATTTATTCAGGGTCCGGGGCCCTATTTCGAACTTACGCCGCTACAAAGGGAAAACCCCCTCTGGGAATTCGTAGCTTCACGGGTCTGGTGACGTCACCGTGCGTTTAGGAACTTTGTGGTAACCGCGACGAGCTTTCCGGTAAGTTCCGGAAAGCGCTCATTGTGCTTGAAGAATTACGAAACCATTCAGAAAGTAAAATACGCCTAAAATCATTAAATTATACACAGGAAAAAACTTTAAGCCCGACGGATGTTGTCTACACGCCTTATTTTCGAAGTATTTCTGCGGTAACATAATGCCGCACACCACGTAACTAAAACGCAATAGTAGGTTACGTAAGTTACCTCCGGTTAATAGCTAGTTTCGACACGCACAGAACGATCGTTGAAACGCATCGTTTGTAAAGTAAGAATTGCTATCTTCTGATTAACTCGTTTCTATCTTCTCCCGTTGGTGCGTTTGTTAAAGGCGCCTTGTCACCATTTCGATAGCGCTGCCCATATTCTAAAGACAGCATCCACGTTCAAGATTCTCCGCCCAATAGCTGATGTTGGTCATGTGATCGAGTTTTAGTTATGAAACTCTCGCAGCAGCGGTGCTGCGAATAGTGTTGTTCTTTTTTTTAATTCATCGCCATTTTCTTTATATTACTCGAAGATTCTACGGTGGTGCATCTAGGAGTTGGAAAGGTGAAATGGCGCCTTTAACCTGCAAAACGCTGAAATGAAAATCAAAAGTTTCAATTCCACTTCGATTACACATTGTCATCGAGAATCAGATTGACGTAATTAATGTTAGTATACTATAGGAAACAGGCTTTGGGCCTATTGTAGGCGGAGCGAACGGATCTTCATTTCAAACTTATATTTAATTTTTATTTTAATGACGATACTACGTTTGTTAATAATTCTTAAAAATCTGGGTACAATACTTAATGGGCGTTGTTGGGCTGTTTGCCTTTAGGTGTGACGTACTGCTATTCTTTGCTGGCCTTTTTCTTATTTTAGCCTTTTTTTTAATGTAGGCCTATGTCAGGTGTCAAATTTATGTTAACAAGCTTTCGTTTGCTCCAGCATTTATTTTTTGTTTATAGTTGTTTGTAGCCTCTTTTCGCAGCCAACATTGAAGACGTGGGCCATCGCCGCGAATAAAAATAAAACAGCACGTAATAAGGCGTTTAACTGCAAGCCAAACAATCATCAGTACGATAGTTTTTAACAATAGTCAGAAGATTCAAAAGGTTCACAATACTGCTTTGGTATAAGATTTGACACCGCCACCAACGAAAATGTTAAGCTGGCACACGTCTATCACGCATTGCAAGATAATATATTATTTCCTAACTCTGTGACTGCAACAGCGATCTCTATTATATAATCTGAAAGAAATAACCATCACAATTTAGGTTTAAAATGTGTTAGATTTTAGACCTAGTTTAAGGTTTTAGGCCTAATTTTTAGCGTTTAGGCCTAATATTTATCTCCGATTTACTTTCGTTAGTAGCAGCTTACAACAGTGGTTCGAGATTAAGCCTATTCCTTCATGCGATGCAACACAGTTTTGGTTTCGAGTCTTCACGTTACTGTGGCAACCAGGAATTGAGAGAGGCGGGCATATTATTGTTTCGTGTTTCGTGCTTTCGTGTTTCGTCCGATGTCAATATCGTTTTATAATACCGCTTGGCCTTGATACGACGATTTCAGGTTTCATATTCGGGATTCCCAACGCTAGTGTAGGCGCCACTTTCGTTGCCATGTTGACTTGAATAATCTCCAAAGCATTTTTTTTTCAAATGAAACTAACGTGTGTCGTTAATGGAATCCTTTTTTATGGTTGCGTTTGTTACTGTAGTGGTTAAATGCAAGCATCAAATGTTATTATTTCGTTGATTTACGTCGAAAAAGATTATTAGCTAGAAAGAAGCAACCAAAATTTAATTTGCCGTATTTTTTTAAAGTTCTCTTGACTACCATTAGCATGGTGTCTGCTTCGTCGGAATTCCTTAACTAGTCACTACTCCAAATTTACAATGATGAGTGTTAGAAATAAATTCGAAAATTTTAAAATTTCTCCAGTAATAATTGTTCGATTTACGGCAAATTGTGGCTCAGCAATACTAATTAGGGTATGAAACGTTGTACCAAATTTCATTCCAGTCCGATCTTTTGTTTGGGTTCCACCCAGACTAAAAATGTGCAACCAACGGACGGACCAACATTTTGCAATTTGGTATCCGTTATAGGCTACGCTTCGCTCGCTCCGCCAACAATATCGAAATAAATCTTTATGAAACGGTTCGATTTCAGTTCCAAATTTGGACTCTATACACAACATTTACTTTTTTTTTAAAGAATTTCTTGAAAGTAAATTTTGGCCAATTCAGGATTGATACAGGTTTTTTTTTAATTGGTTACGTTCTTTTTTACATTGCTTTCGTATTCTTTCATTTTGGTTTTGTTATGTTTCGAATTGCTTTAGGTTCTTTGCATTTTGCTTTAGTTTCTTTTCATTTTGCTTTAGTTGCGAGGTAATTTTACCAATCTGTTAGTTGAAGCAAATTAAACGGAGAATACTAAATGTAATTTGAGTAAATAAATTAAGATGTAGGTTTAAAAACGTATTAAATTATTGATTTACTGTATACAGTATTATCTGTAGTATCCAATGGCTACTGCCAAGATTAGTTCCACACTAATCTTGCTACTGCTAAAATTAAGTTGAACGACATATTTAAAAAGCAATGTGGTGTTAATCATCAGTGGATTTTCCGTCGGTAATGTGTTCCGAGCACTTAATTTATTTTTCTTTTATTTATTTGTAATAATTCAAGAATTTCTGTTACGACGCTCCAAGAATACAACTGAAAACGAAACTAACGACCCGGTACTGTCGTACTGGGAAGCTCCATTCCAGCCGCGATGTAGAGTAGGTAACGGGAAAATACGGGGCCACGCACAAATTACATCACTCAAATTTCGTCCTTTTTGAAATACTTCCCTTCAGTCACACTATTCACATCCTTTGCAACCCCGACCCGTGGAAAATATCGTCGACCTCCCCCCCCCCCCCCCACCCTCCTCCAATTCCTTACCGCAAGAGGAAAGCAATGTGGGAAGATTATAAATATAGTAGTAAAATTAGTCAGATTTTGCGCAGTAAGCAATTTTCATATATTTCATTTAACCTTTGATCTACTACTCGGTGGGATTAGCTCGGCGAAAGAGCTAGTAGTTTGAAAGTTAAATGGAATATATGACATTTGCGAACTGCGCAATTTCAATTATTTCATTTAACGTTTGAAGTGTTTATTAGTCGGTGGGATTTGCTTGGCGAAAGAGCTTGGCGTTTGATATTACGACTTCACACGGCCGAAAAGCTTGGCGGGAATCCTTAACAAGTTTTGTTTTGGGGTATTGACTTTACAGGAACGGTCTTCAGAAGTTTTAGTGCAAAATCTGACTAATTTCACTACTAGATTTATAATTTTCCCACATTGCTTTCCTCTTGCGGTAAGGAATTGGAGGAGGGGGGGGGGGGAGGAGGTCGACGATATTTTCCACGGGTCGGGGTTGCAAAGGTTGTGAATAGTGTGACTGAAGGGAGGTATTTCAAAAAGGACGAAATTTGAGTGATGTAATTTGTGTGTGGCCCCGTATTTTCCCGTTACCTACCCTACATCGCGGCTGGAATGGAGCTTCCCTGTACGACAGTACCGGGCCGTTAGTTTCGTTTTTAGTTGTTTTCTTGGAGCGTCGTAACAGAAATTCTTGAATTATTACAGATAAATAAAAGAAAAATAAATTAAGTGCTCGGAACACATTACCGACGGAAAATCCACTGATGATTATCACCACATTGCTTTTTAAATATGTCGTTCAACTTAATTTTAGCAGTAGCCATTTATGGATATTACTGATATTACTGTATACAGTAAATCAATAATTTAATAGTTTTTAAACCTACATCTTAATTTATTTACTGCAAATTACATTTAGTATTCTCCGTTTAATTTGCTTCAACTATCAGATTGGTAAAATTATCTCGCAACTAAAGCAAAGTGAAAAGAAACGAAAGTAAAATGCAAAGAAACTAAAGCAATTCGAACATAACGAAACCAAAATGAAAGAAAAAGAAGGCAAAGTAAAAAAGAACGAAACCAATTAAAAAACCTGTAATTCTGAACCAAATGCCAACGTATTCAGTCAAAACCCGGCATAACTTTGTAACAAATTCCAGCTAATTTTAGAAAATTCACAACAATTATTTCGTTGACTCGCAGTTGGCATGGCTGAGAGGTGACAGAGTTTTGAGCCTATATTGCCAGAAGAAACTGGTCGATAATTAGGAACGGGACTTTGCCAGCCACTGGCGGCTGGTAGCCAGAATGTTTTTTTTTTACCCACAGCGGAAACCAACCACGCTGTTGCTCTCTGTAACAGCGTTTTCAGAGAGCACTAACCAGAGTATAAAATACACAGGTCAAATCCCCATTAACAGCCCTGGAACAGTTAAAGGCCACGGCCATAAAATTAAGGTCAGAAATTGTGAATCGTAATTTTTGTGCTAAAAATTGACTAAAAGCTTCATAAATTCAAAGAAATCACTGTTTTTAGCCCTTTAAATTGTTGTTCTTCATCACCAAAATTAACTAAAAGATTCCTATACAAAGCAAACTAAATAAATTCGTGAACTAAATTCCTGAACAAATGAAAATAAAGGTATTGCGTTAATGCTAGACCAAACCCACCCCGATATCGTGTACACGTGAATGATTGCATAAACGCAGAATTTATTTCCGCGATGGAGTTAGGCCTAAACACTCATTCTTCTTGGATAGAAGTAAGATTTAAAAAAGAATTATGATTTTGTTACGGCCCACCCCTTATCAAATTAATTTTAACAGCGATTTTAATGAACGGTTTTTCCCGAACTTGTTTCCCCACAGCGACCGCGTAAATGCTGTGGCTGGTAGTGTGAGAGACTACCAGTCTCCTTCGGGGACTGCCTGATCTATTCCAGATATTTTCTTGACCTTCCTGGTTCGACTCCTCCCCTTACTAGAACGTCTAGTATGGTTAAAAAACGTCTAGGTACGTCTAATAAATAAGATTAAAAAAATTAGCCAGTTCGTCCATTGCACTCTGCTCCCTAAAGATCCTGTCAGGCCTATGTGAACAAAGGATACATGTTCTATCACGAATGTCTGCCAACTTTCGACGGGCGTAGCAATGCAGAACCAAATGTGTTGTAAAACGGGCCACTTTTGCAGTGCATTATTGTTGGAAGTCTTAATTGGGCGATTGGTTAAAATCTATTGTGCCATGTTAAAGAACCAGGATTTTCTGGTTGGATTTCTCCAGCTAAATTGTTCCTCTCGTCACCCACTACTACAGCAGAAATCCAAGAAGTGATTACCGCTCCAAATAAACTCAACTCTATTGGGCAACTGGAAATGTGCAACCGTTAAACATTTCCAGCTATTGGGCTACTGGCGCAATACCTTCTGGGATTTATGCCTTAGTAGTGGACGAAGAGGGGGGCAATTTAGCTGGAGAAATCCAGGCGAAAAACCCAGTATCTTTTACATGCCACAATACATTTTATCCAATAGCCCAATTAAAACTTCAAACAGCAAATCCGACGTGATTCTGATGAAACGATGGCCCCAAATTAAAGGCAGCCGAAATTGGAACGACAGCAGCACAATAATCATAGAGATAAACCAGAGGAAAACTCGGATTGCTGAAGGACCAAAGTGAGCGAAAATCGGGTTTTCATTGGCCTAAGTAACAGTTTATAGTTAATTTATAGTTTTTTTATGCTCTGAAGGGTTATGGAAAAGGCGTACAACATGCATTTGCTTCGTTATTTTCTGGATCAGTTTTGATGTGGAATTTCTGTTCGCAGCGTAAGATTTGCAACAAGGTCTCCAGGAATGCAGCGAGGCGACGCCAAACTCTCGTAATAACCGAAGATTACATGCGTGTGCTGACAATTTTTTCCTAGGAAATACCTATAGGATCTTTTACATGCCCATAATCAACGTAACTACGACTTCTCTTCTGGGCCCTTCTCTTCCCGAATGTACAGAGGAGGACGGAGGTAACGATTGAACCCGGCTTTTTAGACGATCGTTATACCAGTTGAGCCACCCTGAGCCCCAAAAACAGCAACAATAACAATCCCTTATCTAGTTAACTTTCTCATCTGTTAATGTCAATGTACGGGTTGGATTTTCATTCGTCACTGTTCTGTAGTCGATGCTGTTGGCCGTTAAAGCTAAAACATACGAAAATACCTACTCCTTGATTATGCGAATACATTATATGTATATTCACCGCAGTTAGCATCACCAAGCAAAACATAACAGAACCAACTTCCTGAAGGAATGCATTATGGGTAGCAGACCAAAGACACGTTTCCACGTAAGGCGTGATAAAGACACGACCAAAACTCGAAAGTTAAAAAGAGTTTTGAATAGTCCAGGCTCCGCAATGGCATTCGCTGCTAACATCAGCGAAAAGCTTCGCACACACACACGCCAACCCAACTTGGTATCTAGCGAAGGCGAAGGCGTGCCGTTTAATACAAAGGCTTTCGTTCGCTTCCAACTTTGTCAGAGTCAAAGGGAAGTAACGATAGGCTACGCTTACGAACGCTTGTGGATTGCATTGGGATTGGAGGGCGTTGGGGGACGGGGGTTGGTGGGGGGGGGGTGGAATTGGGGGACCGGAGAAACCTTTTCAAACTTAAAATTGTCACGCGCGCTATTGTATCGTTTGGCGCGTGAGATGAGGAACGCAAACTAAACGTCACACCAGCATGCGTTTGCTCGTCATTCCGTTTAGATAGATAGAGAGTTTACTGAAGGAAGTGAAAAAAAAAAACAGAACTAAAAGCGGCCCAATCTCTGGACTCATTACGTAAACCTCTCTATAACGAAGGAGTTTGTTGGTTGCTTGGTTACTAGCTTTTGTAAGGCATTTTTATCAGGCTGGCAGGAAAAGGTTAGAAGTGGTTGATGAAATTTATGAAATTAAAAAAAAATACTAATAATTTCAGTTAGATTTTATGTTTGCCGGATAGCGTGTCGCAACCGCTTGTTGTTTACACGCAATACTGCTTGGTGCTGCCAGGATCTGTATAAAGGAGACCTCGGAGGGCTTCGACGATGTATCTAGGATAATTTGACTGTATGATCCATCTCTCGTCCTCGGTCATGGCCAAATATGGAAAGACCGGTGTTTCCAAACGCCTGCAATCGTTTCCCCCCCGAAATCATGGGCCCAGCTCCCCTAGAAAACCCCTAAAAAAAATTGTTTTTTGCAATAACCTTCCGAAAGAAAAAAAAAACTTTTCCGAAAAAATATTCAAAAGAATTTAAACAAATAAAAATAAATACGAGCCAAAAATATTACAATAGCTCCGCTGTTGTATGAACGTTACCCCCTAAAGCAAAACTTATCAAAGTGAAACTTGGTGTTCCGGTTAAAAATCATATTGAATCAGGTGTAAAAAAAAAAGAACATTGTGCCAACAACATTATCTTCTGCGCAATGTATAGTTTGCTACGCAACAATATTCGTTACAACACAATCGGTCTTGGTCAAGTCACCCCGTCATTGCACCTGCACATCCGCGTGACTGACAAACAACCAACCAAAGCCTCTCTCCATCCGTTCTGCGACCCTGTACTGGCGCTAGCCTGAACAGTTGGTGTGTTGGTGACGTCATGCAATAAAGACTAATGAACTGTAAAACTGTTACACACATGGTCGGATTGGGAGAGCTCTTAATCTGAACTGAACCCCGTGAGGCACCCAAGTGGCTCTTAGCTTGAAGCTATTCTTTACCGGTTTACAGGTAACTCTTAATCTGAACTGAACCCCCTGAGACACCCAAGTGGCTCTTAGTTTGAAGCAATTCTTTACTGGTGAACAGGTAATTCTTCACCTGAACTGAGCCCCCCAGAGGCATCCAAGTGGATCTTAACTGGAAGCTATGCTTTACCAGTGGACAGGTAGCTCTTCACCTGAACTGAACCTCGTGAAGCACCAAAGCGGCTCTTAGCTTGAAGCAATTCTTTACTAGCTGACAATTAATTTTTCACCTGAACTGACCTCCCCCTCCCCCGAGGCATTCAAGTGGATCTTAACTGGAAGCTATGCTTTACCGGTGGACAGGTAGCTCTTCACTTGAACTGAACCTCGTGAAGCACCAAAGTGGCTCTTAGCTTGAAGCTATTCTCCATAACTCTAAACTTTAAGGGACTCTTCATGGGCTAATAAAAGGCCAATATAAGTGCTCATGCCTGACGAACCTGAACTGAATCTTCCAGAGTGCACAAGTAAATATGAATTGAATCTTCAACGGTGTGTGGGGGGTACGTTTACCTTAATTTTATCTTGGTGCTTAATCTGAACTTTATATTCTGGTGCTACAGGTGGTTCTTAACCTGAACTGTTTTCAGATGCCACAGTCAGTCCTTAATCTGAACTGTGTCTGCAGGTAACACGGATGGTTCTTAACCTAACAGTTATGTGCTTTCTGGTGCAACAGGTGGTTTTTAAAATGAACTGTATTTTCATGAGCTACTGGTGATTTTTAACCACGGGCAACAGGTGGTTCTCAATACGAACTGTATCTTCAATGCAACAGGTGGTTTTTACCTGAACTGTATCTTCAGGTGCACATATGGTTTTTAAGTTTAACTGTGTAGTCAGGTGCCACAGGTGATTCTGAACCTGAACTGTCTCTACAGGTTACACAAAATGGTTCTTTACCTGAAATGTATTTTCAGGTGGCATAGGCACAGAAATTAATCTGAACTGCATCGTCAAATGCCACACGTGGTTCTTAACCTGAACGCATATTTTGATTCAGGTGGTTCAAATTGATTAGGTGATTTTTTAAACAGGTGATTCGTCAGGTGCCACAGGAAGTTCTTAACCAGAGCTGTCTCTTCAGGTAACACCGGTTGTTTTAACCAGAACTGTATTTTCAAGTGCCATAGATGGTTTTTAACATCACGATACCTGAACTGTATCTTGAGGTGTTACAGGTGATTCTTAACGTGAACTGCATCTTCAGGTGCCACATGTGGTGCTTAATATGAACTGTATCTTCAGGTGGCACACGTGGTGCTTAACGTGCTGTGTCTTCAGGTGGTGGTGCAGGTGTGTTAACCTGAACTGCATCTTCAGGCAACACAAGTGGTTTTTAACCCGAACTGCATCTTTCAGGTGGTACACGTGGTTCTAAACCTGAGCTATGTCTTCTGGCGATGCAGGAATTTCTTAACTTGAATTGTATCTTCAGGTACCAGTTCCACAAGTGTTTCTTTACCTGACTTGTATCTTCAGGTACCAGCTCCACAGGTGTTTCCTAACCTGATTTGTATCTTCAGGTTCTGGTTCCACAGGTGTTTCTTAACCTGAATTGTATCTCAGGTATCGGTTCCACGGGTGTTTCTTAACCTGAATTGTATCTGCAGGTACTGGTTCCACAGGTGTTTCTTAACCTGAATTGTATCTTCAGGTTCCGGTTCTGGTGTTTCTTAACTTGAATTGTATCTGCAGGTATTGGTTCCACAAGTGTTTCTAAACCTGAATTGTATATTCTGGTACCGGTTCCACAGGTGTTTCTTAACCTGAATTGTATCTTCAGGTACCTGTTCCACAGGTGTTTTTTAACCTGAATTGTATCTTCAGGTACCTGTTCCACAGGTGTTTCTTAACCTGAATTGTGTCATCAGGTACCTGTTCCACAGGTGTTTCTTAACCTGAATTGTATCATCAGGTACCTGGTCCACAGGTGTTTCTTAACCTGAAACCTGAATTATATCTTCAGGTACCGGTTCCACAGATGTTTCTTAACTTGGATTGTATATTCAGATGCTACAGGTGTTTCTTAAACTAAACTGTCTCTTTGGTGCCATAAGTGGTTCTTAACCCGAAGCGAATCTCCTATAGGTACCGCATAATATGAACTGAATCATACAGAGTCCAAGCGCCCTGAAATTTAAAGGACTCACGGGTGGCCATTCTCTCTTTATCGTGAAATCCAAGGCTAATGCCAACCAATAGTTCCACGTAATGTTCACATAATGGTTAGAATAGAATAGATTAGAATGTGTCGGTTAGTAAGCTTAAAGCTTTTTGAAAGCGCAAGTGGCAAATGTTCATTGGAACGTACCACCATCATGTCAACTGTTTTTTGCCGCATGAGGGAGGAAACCGGAGTACCCGGAGGAATCCCTTGTGCAATGGGCAGGAAACAACTGGAGAAAAACCCGTACGTATACACTTCCCTTCACCACGAACCCGTGTCTGTGAAACGCCAGAGACGTACAGCCGGGACCGAGGCGCCTATCGAATCTGATGTCCCAGTGCTCGCAGCTACCCGTGCACCAGTTATACAACATTCATTCACCAATTACGAATATGAATTACTGTCACACACTAGAAATAACGCTTACATCGGCTGAGGAGTGGACATATTTATGAAGTCGTTATATTAGTGATCCAGGTACGGATTGGGTTGCCAGTTCGAATCCGGGTCGCACCACTCCGACGAAACGTAGGTGCATAAAGAGGCTTATTCTACTGTTATTTCTAGTGTTCGATTTTGGATGTTTGGCTTATTTTCCTCTTTCTTTTATTATTTATAACATTTGTGTGTATTTACCGTACCTACTTGCTAATTAAAAAGTTGCTGTATTACATTTTTTTGCGTGCATAGTTAGCCGTTGGCTCGCTAGGTAAACCTTTGCTACCAGGTCAACGATGAATCTGCCGACAGCATCACTACTGTAAACTTCCGTTATATATGGTAAAAGGCTTCACGTACGAGGGGGAGATGCAGCTAGCCACGAGGCGCAATCGCTGTGACAGATATGTAAGTTTAATTCTCAATTCAACATTCCAGTGGGCGCCATCTTAACTGGACGGCGGTACCTCCTCGCGATCAAGCCACCCAACAGCAGGAAATGAAGATAAATCTCCGCTATAATTGACAGGCCGACTTTTGTAAAGCGGTTCTGTGCAGGCAGTCCGTTTCTATTCAACGCCTGTGCCAAACGCGCAAAATAGCGCTGCATCGCCGAACGGTGGGAGAGGGACAAAAGAACAGTGCAGCTTCGGACGAGCGCGCCCTCTCTTGTCAATAGTTGCAAGCTTGTAAAGCTAGGGCCCGCATCCCAGCCCGTGGCCCATCCTTAATGTTATGAACGACCCCTACCCCCTCACACTCTGGCGACCGAACATGCTGATAGGTTTCTTCCGAATCGCCCGTGAAAGGGCTGTCACATTTTCGGCTAGCTGAAGCTCAAACAATTTTAAACCTTTTGCTTCATTTTCAGTGCTGTCGCTATCTTGCAAATGCGTTGGCTTTTTCGTTGCGTCATAACTGATTGTGACTGAGGGGGGGGGGGGCGGTGCGAACCATGGCGAAGTGATTCGTCGCATTTTATTGTAAATTACGTCTTTCTTCCTTTTCTGTAATTAGTTGAAAAACAGCTAAAGCGATTTGTGAATGAAGGCCTTATACTTAACATTACTTTTCGACGAGTAAGAATGAATTGATATTTTTTCTCCAAAAATCATTTAGGGCATTTTCGTTGAGCAACACTCCCATCATCTGGTTAATACAATTGATATATATACAATTTATACAATTGATAAATACACAACTTTGGTTATTTTTGGTATGCTTTAGAGCGAATTTAATTTGGTTTCCATTATTTTCATCATCAACGGCGTCCATTCTGTTTTCCCACCATCCTGCACTACGATTACAACTGAAAAATAAGGAGGCAGTTGTTTACTTGTGTGCATCTACAACAAGACGTCAGAAATCGCCGCCATGTTTGGGCTCGCTTGGACTCGCTGTGAAAGCAAGGTGCACCTATTCTAAACAAAACAGACGATGTTCGAAGAACCCGTTTTGCCATTACGCCAGGGGTTTGTTAACTTGGCGTAGTTTCATTTAATGACACACGCTTTATTTATAGCTTTGCTATTCGAATTGTGCCGACTTTTTATTTTATTTTATTCATTTTAGTATGTAACGTTACATCCTTAAGACCTGGGGTTAGAACAATGACCCATCTGCTGTGCTGTTGTTTTTATTAATTTTTCTGTTATTGGACATGTTTTAAACCCTTCACTTGAAAACGGTTCCGATCTAGGAACCGAAACGTCGTAATTTCGTCCTTCACCTGTACATGTTGGCCACTCTGCATATATATATTTTATACTCAATAGCAATAGCAGTACACAAAGATGGGTGGTTTACCCTCGTTCCTTCTTCCAGTTTTTCCTCTTGGGCGTCCTATCGCCCTCTGACATCACTTCCTGCTCTTTCCTGCTGCTCTTCTACTTCCGTTCTATGGCTATTATAATGTAAACATAATTTACAATTTAAATTTACAATAGACACTAGACAATGCGCAATGACATTGGAACATTAGGCGAAATTTTAATGTTAAAGAATGAGTGAATTGAAACCGATGTGCCCACCGGATATCTTAGCATTTTAAGTAAGATATTTCTACAAGAATAGTAATAATATAAGAATTGTAAGATTTGTAGTTGTGTCTGCAATGGTAACATACTTCCCGTTGATCTGAAACCGACGTTTGCGACGTCAAAATTGATTTCGATATCTGTATCCTCAGTGGCATCACTCCAGAATTTCTATGTCGCCTGTGTTTATCATCACGTGTATACCGTTGTGATGATAGTTAGATGGTAGTTAGATAGTGAAGTCAAGTGATATTTCCGTATCACCTACGAAGAATCATCGTAGGAGATTTTAGTGATGTGCGGACCCTCAATGTTTCTGTCTGCCCGTCTCCACAATAAATTTTGAAGCCATTGTCCAATTCATTTAAATCTATCCACATGCACCTTACTCTCTTCTCTTTTCGTCTCTTCTCTTCCATTGTAGAAATAAGTTCGTAAATCAATAAAATTGAACAGGGAATTCAGGGAAATTGACTCTGAAGTATTGAAATTAATCTGACGTCATGAATGTTACATTACTAGGCTATAACTGAGCTATTTTTCAAAGCTCGGCTTAGTAAGAGATACTACCATACACTTAGTGTCCCATTTTGTTGGTGAATCATTTGGGTGTTGCGGTATCTTACAATGAGGTGCGCTACGCGTAGTTACCAAAGGCGACATCGCTGAGTGCGAGTGACTCACGCAGTTGCAAGCTCGGGGCCACTACCCTTATAGATCGGATTCCCTTACTGCCACTCTCTTATCGCCGCTGCAAAAAAATTGGGCGAAAATTGGGCTAAAACCCAAACACCTCCTAAAATATTTGAGACAGGAGTTTCATCATCGAACTAGCTTCTCTCCTGCACTCTTGCTCTCCTGCTCTCTTGTCGTAAAATGTAAACCAAATCAGAGCAAAATTGCGAACGTTATGGTGTTGACAGACTAACAGAAAAAAAGGACAAACAGACAGAAAATTTAGTTGAGTGTTAAAGACTCGTTTCTCTCGGCCAATTAACCAGACGTTAATCATTCATTTTCAGGGAGATTATGCAGAAATTAATGGACAACTAAAGGACTCGCACATAAACGCACTTAAAAGTTGCTAGTCAGGTCTGGTCACCGAATTTGTTGAAAGACATTGACCTAATCGAGTCAGTCCAGAGGTACGAAGTCTATGCCAGGCCTGCACGGAAATTCATACACACATTGGCCGAAACTATAACATTTGGACTACCGCTAATTATGTACATTAAAGACGGACCTAATTCTTACTTACAAAATTTTACATCATAATTTACGTTTGGCCGTTTCGTTCTTTGAGATTATCACTGACACACGTGCAGGAGCACACAAAATGAAACTGAATACTCTAGGGTTTAAACTAGATTGTAGGAAAGTATTCTTCTCGATTCGCATCGCACTGGTTTGGCACTCTTCGTTTTAAAGGAATTTATTCAATGAATATTGTTTAAAGGCACATTTACTCAGTCCAGAATTTTGCCTTTGAGTGGGAGATTGATTTTAATTTGGATTGAACGCTTACACTGACCAGTTTTTAACCATATTTGTTGAACAGTGTTTTTAAGTTTGTATGTAATATGTCCTACATTATTTGACAAAGTATCTACTGATACTGATTGTTTTACCACTTTATATCCTGTTTGTAATGGCTGGTAAATCATAAGTGGTCATTCGAGACCCTCTCTTGCCATTTGATTTTCTGGAGCAAAAACAATATTATATTATATTATATTATATTATATTATATTATATTATATTAT
>JAHWFP010003707.1:0-16554 GCA_023313725.1 Lithobius niger
ACAGATGAAAGATTGAAATACCCCAGTACAACACGAGACCGATCGCTCAACTCAGAGGTTATAAAACTGGACATCAGCATTAGTGTATCCCTGTGGAAACCATCCGTAATGTAGCATAGAGTGCATTTTACCTGAGAAGGAACCAAAGTTGCCATCAAAGCCTCGATGTTCGGTGCTACATTTGTGAAAGAAATGCAAATATTCGGAAGATAGACGAGGCATATGCCCCCCGCTCTAGTACCACAATCTCACCTAAAAATGCAGTATGGGTTGCCACCCAGAACCATTGAATCTGTAATAGCTGTTGTTAGCCAGGATTCAACAATAAATAAAAGGTCAAAGACGGGCGAGGACAGCACGTCATGGAAATCATTAATGTTAGCAATGAGGCTGCGGGTGTTTACAAGTAGGCATTTGATGTGGTCATTTTTTGCCCACGCGCTTATGGAGCAGACTCTGCCATGAATGGATAATAAGCAATAGCCCTCTGAAACGTCCCCTTTACATCAGTTGGTTTACCTGGGTCTTAAATAAAACATTTGAGAGCTCAGATTGGAGGGCCACTTTTCCCTATAGTTTAGGTGAATCCCGTCCCTATCAAGAAGCTCAGGTCTATTCAAAATATGTTCATCCAGTGAAATAAAATTATAGTTTTGGGTCACACATAGATTCCTTACCAGCTGATTCGTTCGCTCAACAATTTTGTCCTCATTTCTCTGGTGCCGTTTCAGTCTTTAGTGTCACACAGTGTGGAAATGTGTGGCACAATGCTTTCAGCTGAGTCTATCTTGACATTATGTGATCCGGCACAGAGGATTACCGAAGTAGAATGGTCAGATCTGGGAACTATTTTTGGCATCAGCTTTATGAGATGCTGCACCTTCGCACCCGGAACAACCCAATTTGTGGAATCAAGTAACTGTTTACAACGCACGGCTCTCAAGTGAGAGTCTCTAAGAAAAACTGTTTGCTTCAATGCTGACCCCTCGAATGTAGCATTCTGTGGTGGTTCTTTAATTAGGTTGGTTTCCGTGTTTTTTTCAGCCGCATATTCTTGGTTTTTGTGATCAATCACCTCTGCGAGCTTTTCAAACAAATTGTTCTGAATACAAGGACCAACTAGATGTTTATCTGGAGCCTGTTCTCCTTCAGGTTTATCCATCTGCAAAGATTATTTTTGTTTTTTCTTCTAACTGTCACTGATGAAGGAAGCACAAAATTATTCACATATAGTGGTTAAACCCTTTTATGCTGTATTTCATCCTGTAGCCGTACTTTTTCGTTACGTTGAAATTGAGTTTTAGTGATTTTTCACATGGAGCTCTTAATGACATTGCGTCAAGGCCCTTTGTTTCCAAAGTTTTTTTTACTGGTTGTAGTTTTGTGCACTTGTATGTTTCAAGTTTGCGATAGTTATGTTGTGATTTGGCTGCTTTATTGCACTGTCCTGTACCAGTTTTCGAGGTTCCTTTACAATAAGCCTTTACATTGATGGCACAAAACATGGAGGCATCATTCACGTCACGATGTTGAGGCTGCCTCTAAACTCTCTCGAACTGTGTGCTGGTGGTGACACAACTTCCGCCTAGATCGAAGCTTCCCGCCACGCAGTCTGAGGTGAGCAGGCTGACAGGTTGCTTCATGCGAGTTTCTGCCCTGTCTCCCCGGTAATGCCCCCCAGTTTGTTGTTTGGATCAGAAATGACACCTTGGAATAGAAATCATGTTTCTGACCGAGTTATCCTGGCATACATGTTGCATCTCTATAAGTGGCACTGAACAAGGACATGACGCCACTTGCGATGAATGAATGCTGAACGTCCTAACGGAGCTGCATTGAATCCCTGTTTGGGTGCCAGTTTTTAGAGATGCATAATTATCCAGTCAGTAACAAGTTTTCTGTCACCTCAGACTGTATGACAGAAAGTCTTGAGCGGGGCAGAAATCACATCTGCACATGCGCGTATAGTTTGGGAGAAGTTAGAGAGCTGTTACAGCATTGTGATATGTAAATGGAAATAATAAGTTAATGAGTGAGGGAATGAAGTTTTAGTTCATATTTCCCACGATGTTTGTTCACTAAAAAATGGGAAAAGCTGTCTGCTTGTTTGTCATATCTAGCTGTTAAAAGTGTTGAATGCCACCTAGAATGCCATCTAGTGGTTAAGGTTTTGTGGTTAAAAAAATGTCTGGTACTTTTGGCTGTGGCCATAAACTCAGTATTTCTAACAACCAAAATAAGTTCAAATTTGTAAAAGAGGGTGGTGACGTGAAACGTTGTCATACACAATGATTTGCATAATAATAGAAGTTGTTAATTTTTCCATTGGTTAAAGTGAGTGATATTTGTACTCAGAATGAACCTGAAAAAACTGCATCGACGCTTGCGGGAGATTTTTATTTGACTGGCGATCGAGGTTATGTGGATGAAGATGGATACTTTTGGTTTGTTTCTCGAAGTGACGACGTCATCATTTCTGCTGCGTAAGTATTATACTCGTTAAAAAGATACAGATGTGTGTTTGCTTGACTGGCTGCAGGTCTTCTGTAGAAGAAGCCTAAAAATACAAACAAGGAGTCGAATGAAAGCAAGTACATCTGGAGATAATTTAGGCCAATTTTTATCGTTTGAGGTGACAATTGTCAAAAACTGTATATAAAACAGAAAATGGAATACTCGTCTTGTGAAGCCATGGTAAATTAAACATAAAAATTAAGATTACTTCTATAACCCTAAAGAAAGTGAAAATCTCCCCGCAACAGTAGGTCTGCTTTGTAATTCTGGGTTCATGTTACCACTTTGAAAAAAGGGGAAAATAATTTATGATTATTGTTAAGCAAAACATGACTTACCTTACTTGGGGAACGTTCAAGTATTACATCATTGGGGGGGGGGGGGGTCGCCAGTTGATGACGTTAGCAAACAAAAAAAGGTTCTCAGGAAACCAAAAGTGGGACAAAAATCATAAAAAAGTGTGACGTACTCAGGGAGTGGACGAGAGGTTTCAAGTTCAAGAACTCAATTCCAATTCATTCCTTACTGCATAGCTAAGCATTTCTGCACAGAGTACCACATATTTAGGCACTGGTTGCAGCCTGTACCAGCCCTAGAGAGGCTCAGAGAGACAACCTTTCGAGTTGCCTCTCCAACACCAATTACCCTTCGGTGCCCAGCACTCCTATTTTATAAGGGGGGCTGACCAAATGAGGGCTTAGGATTAAGGATGTACCGATGTGCTAAAATGCCGATTCCGATGTCCGATTTTGATGTAGAAAAAACACCGGCATAGCCGATTCCGATATTTTGTGGTCCGATGTTTAAGAAAGCAAACTGAAACTAAGTTACCTTTTTCATGTAGTCAAAAATAATTCAGACGATTCACAAATAAAATTAAAAATGTTTGTAAGCCTGAAATTGAGCACCCAGAAGTTAATTATAGACACATTTGTCACAAAGTGAATTAATTAATTGTGGCTATACGAAGTTCCGATGACCCATGTAGCCAAAAAAGGCCGATTTCCGAAGTCTGATACCAACATCGGTACATCTCTACTTAGGATTTACGTCATGTGACTAGCTAACAATTCCAGGCATGCCCAACTGGTCGAACAATGCGGCAGGCCTGTATCCCGGCTGTTGGAGTTCGGCCAACTTCCATTGTTGGGCGGAAGTTGACTGAATGCCAAGCAGCTTATGTAACTGCAAGGTGCACCGCGAATGTTGACTCGCGTTGCTCCCTGCTATACGTAAATAGCCTGTTAAGTCCCCCTTCCCTAAGTCATTGCTTAGGCAAAGGAAGATCTACCTCTGATTTCTCTGAACCCTTACCATCCTGTAAGTTGTTTACCATCAGAATCTTCAGTTTATTCAATAAAAATCCCTAATATACAGAGTTTCAACGAATGGCCCAAACACAATCTTTGCAATCTCCTGTTCTAACAAAATCGCAAAAAACTTAACAATAAACATAACAAAACCAATCATCATAACAACAACCATCAACTGCCGAAAACGTAACAATGTCCATCCAAAGTGTAACAAACAACATTGTCCTTCGTAACAACCAAACACTTCCTCCTCCTGGTTTCAGGAGCTCCACCAGAGTTTCACTCCAACATCTGCCACCTGTAGACGAAGGCTCTGCCTGCCTAGACGCTTCTCGAAGATGTGTTTGATGGCCAAGACCTAGAACTCCTCCTACCTGCAGCTTCTGAAGAAAAGAGTCCTCCCAGGGTAAACCCTTCCACCTCTTGGACTTCCGTGGTTCCACTCTTTACTCCCCCGCACCGCAAAATACACCTGTTCTTTTCACAACGACATGATGAACTCCTGTCCGTCGGAATTTGTCCAAGTTTCCCTACATCAGGGCCCCTCCAGGATACGTGCCGGCACTCCCGTTCATGCTTCCTAGGATTTACTTCCATTTTCGGACCAGCATATAGAAGCACTTCCTGCTGCAGGTTTACCACCGACGAACAACAGTTATATCACACCACACTCCTAATCGTGTGTCCACAACAACTCCACAGCTACTGCCGCCCATGATGGCATGGTCAGCATCGCAGCTTCCACCCAAACACAGTCCTATCTGTGACGACAAGTGCACAATCACACACGTGCAGTTCCTCCTGTATCAACCCGAAGTACGCACACTTCACCACAAGTTCTTGACACCACAAAGTCCTCCTTTGTCTTCCTTCCAGAACAAATCCCATACGTGCTTCTTAACATCCCTCGATGACTCCATGGTGGTCCCATCCATCGGTTGTGCCCTCTCGAGCGGATGAGCAAATGGGAGCCACCTCAGAGTTTTGTGCAAAGCACGTTCAACAACTAGATAGTCAGTGAAAAAGAAAAATTGGCGCTCCCTCCATTGCTTCCTGTAGTGTGCAGTTAAGGGTCTGTTTCACCCTTTTCTGCTCACATGCTGGGACAAGTAATGTTCAAACTTTCAGCAGAAATTCCGGAATTGCGGTGGTCAGGAGTGCCTCTGGTTTCAAGGGGGGTTTGGCAGCCACACCACCTTCCCTATCACACATCGAACACTCTAACTCAATCCGTTCATTCAACCTAATTCTTCAATTTATTTTCATAGATTGTGTCCTTCGACCGCAGCACACACATGTTGGTAAAGTGCATCTGGCCAAACGCCACTAGAGCAAACCTACTGCTTTAACCAAACATGCTACGTAGAGCTTGACCTCGTACTGCCATCCTTCACGCGTGCACAGATCCTCACTGAGGTTCTCGCACATCAAAAAACGAACTACGGCCGTAGTTCACATGTCACCAAGTCCAGTGACCAGACGCCGAGAATGACGTACTCTCATTTCGCGTCTCCACGGAATAAGCCATTCCGTTTGGATCGTGCTACACGCCTTGCTTGCCCCACCTCACACTGTAGTTGTGTTACTGGCCTGAAAGACCAAACAACTTAAACAATGTGTCCGCTACCGAGCTGAACAATCACTTGAAACTAAAATAATTCATGTCTGTCTCATAAAAATACCTTTCAGAACTGCCCCTTAAATTAGTTTCCGTCCGTGTGTTCCATAGCCTGTTTTGAATTGATTCCTTCCGGTCAACCAAAAGCTCCGCCGTGTACATACAGGTGCTTCCGTGCATAACTGATCTGCGGTTTTCGCCTAGATCGCTCTGCGTCAACTTGTAACCTTTGGCCTCCTCACGAGAGGGTGCAACCCAGTCTGGTTACCTTTCCGTGTAAGTCCAGGACGTCCACCCAACTTACAACGCGCTGCGTGCTCCAGGGTGCCTCCCTTATCCTACACCTCTCCGCTTCCCGCAATCCTCTTTTCAAGGTGCTACGATCACGGAAAGCTACGCTCACACATGCACACTGCATTCTTGTTTACGTAGGCCTGACTGTTTATTAAGCCAACTACATGCAGAAGTGTTAACAACCTATACGCAGCCAACCGACTGATGATCCAGTCATAGCGACCACTATCCAACCTCATGGCTGATAGCAACCCACGGTCTGATCCGCATAGGCCTATCGCTGACCTCCTGCAAACTTTGACCGTTTTCATCAGTCTTGCCTGTTTGGGGGTTACCTCGTACACGGAACCCATTCTAAATTATAACCCTTGGTTCCTCAAGGTTCCCCTTAGGTTTGGATTGTCATCCACGTACCACGTTGTACCACTAACCAAAACTGATCTATAATCTGGCAGCCTGACACAACGCCGACTAAACGGTACCACAGTTGGACGTTAATTCGCCTTTCGATAAACACGGAGGCCTTCAGTATCTCCTCGGCACTATAACTGGGATTTAACGTGCTCCCGGACTCTTGCGAGTCCACTGCCGCTCGTCAAGGCCCACACTATAGGTAGCCTATCCCCCTTTATGAGGCTTCAGCAAACATCACCCTATTGTCGGTTTTCTTTTGTTCAACAACAAAACAATATAGGTTTCTTACTGGATCCCCACCGCACATATTCCTGCGTGCACGATTTGAGAAATCTGCATGCAGCGTATATGAGGATGCGATCTTCGTTTGTACGACATAATAAAAAATGTGCCTTCTTTTCATATGCGACAAACAGGTCAAAATGCACCAGCCTGTTCACGCTCTTATTCCAGGTTTTGTTACCTGAACAAGGTTGTGGACTGATGCCTCATTTTCGGTTGCCAAGTTACCGTCCTAAATTGTAAGCCTTTTCCTTGCTTCACAATTAATTTCGATCAGCTGCCAATGGCCCTGATCAGGTCCAATTTTGAAAAAAAATTCGGTTTCGACCGTAACTCCAGTCGATTCCTAATTTTCCGATTTCAAGACCCACTCTTTGGCCAGTTAAATCAGTGGTTTAAGGTCGCCCTGCGCATTTGAGTTTTCGAATCCAAATCGCAATCTTTTCTCACTTACCAATCCTCCAAAGTTATGTCTGTAACAATTCGTAATCTAAAGCCTACATGCAGCCACTAGATTAACACCAGGGCTTTGCTAGGATCATGAAGTTGAATCGATGTTGTTTATACTGCCTCCCCTTTATTTGCTAATTTTTCTGATGGTGCCTCCCACCCCTTGAAAGTCTGCGTACGCCGTACGACTGCGAACGGTGCTCACTATTAAAGTAAACTAATATCAGTTTAGCTTAGGCCTACATAAATATGATTAAATTGTGCCTTAGCGAACGATCAGGTATTACGTCATCAGGAGAGGGGGGGTTTGCCCGCTGTTGACGAGTGATGACGAGGGTGGATGGCCAGTTGATGACGTAAGCACAATCATCCCAGTAAAAGGGTGGTAGACCGCAAAAAAAAGTCCTCAAAAAAAAACATAGGAAAATACAAGGAAAACCCCGTCTTAGGTGTTTAGCTCGTTCTGACTGCCGTCCTTGCTGCTTGCAGTTCCAACTCGTAGAGACCACCGTGTTTCACCGACCATTATTTGCAGCTATTCCAGACTGTCGTCTTCACTTTCCTTCACTTGCAACTCTTCTAGTCTGCCGCCCTTTGCCACCTGTCGTTTGTAGCCGTCACACCATCCTTCGCCACCAGGTGTTTGAAGCTCTTCCAGACCAGCTTGCTTCGCCGACTTTCCCTCAACTCTTCCAGTCTGACGTCCTGAACACCGGCTGTTTGAAACTCTCCCAGACCACCGTCCTTGCTGCCTGTCGCTTGCAGTTACTCCAGACCGTCGTCTTTCGCTTCCTGTCGTTCACATTCCCCCCACCCTGCCGCTTGTCGTTAGAAGCCCCTTAAACTGCCATTCTTCACCGCCTGTTTTCTGAGGCTTTCCGTGGCATTCCCTGAAGCACTATGCCGACTTTTGTCCACAACTCACCTAGACTTTGCTGCCACCTTTGCTGCCACCGTTCGGAAATCTTCGAGACCACCAGACTTCGCTGGCCATCATTTTCAGCTCTTCCGGACTGCCGTCCTTCGCTGCCGTCATTTGCAGTACTTTTGGACTGCTAATCTCTCTTTCACCGGCCGTCCTTCGCCACCTAACGTTTGAACACCAACGATCATTTGTAACTCGTCCGGAACATCGCCCTTAACTGACTGTCGTTCGAAACTCGCTGTGACCACCGCCCGTCGCTCACTGTCATTGACACCTTTCCTGGACAGTTGTCTTTCGCTGTTGGTCCTTTCCAGCCATCTTGTCGAGCACATCATCCAAGATCATCCCACCGTTTCAATCTCCCACGACCATCACCCTCACAAACCGTCGTTCACTGTTTTGGTCGGTCGTCTTTTGCCGTCTGTCGCTCACTGGCCTTCGAGACAGCCATTCTCTGCTGCCCCCATTTGCAACTATCCATGACTGCCGGAGTACTGCCGCTTTATGCCCTTCATAACAGCAGTCCTTCTCGCCATACTTGTTTGCTCTTGTCATTTCTCGCTTGTCGGTCGAAACTCCAAACTGTCGACTTTCATCGCCCACCATTGACTACTTCCTCGATAAGCCCCTTGTCTTCTCTTCGTCTCAAACTCTCCCAGCCTGTCGTCAATCACCATCTGGCCTTCGGTTCCCCATCGTCATTGGCTCCACAAGTCTTGCGTCCGCCAAGTTCCCATCGGTCACCCCCTTGTTTCACCTTTCCACGGCGACAGACGAAATTCTGCATAACGCCAAGAATGCTTCAGCTGTCATCTCCAATGTCGCTTACAGGGCACCTGTACCATGGATCCCTCAGCAAATGCTCCAGCTCCTCGTCGCCTTCCACTTCCCACACTTAATCCGCATTAGCAATGAAATCACCATCTCGATATAACACTCACCATCGTGCTTGGAATCCTTCAATGTCATCAACCATGTCAACATCCGACCATTTGTCATCAACATCATCCGTCAAGCAACGTACAAGCTGCCAACACACCGCACCTCCGTGCAGCACAGCGACTCCTCGTTGAAGTCTCAAGGTCACCCTCATGCTGCTGTCGAGTCACCTCCCACAATCAGGGGCGTAGCGAAGCCTTAGTAAGTAGGGGGGCGCAGGCCCAAAAAATCCGACTATGGTCTAAGATTTGCCGACTTTCATTGCGAATTTTTTTTAATGCTTTAGCCCTTCGCATACTGGGGTAGCTGTGTGGCGATGGTGGTGGTGAGGGGGGGGGGGCATGAGCTAGGCAAGACATTGTCTCATTCTCCCCCACTAATTTTACCGGCCCACTTAGAAATTTTATTAATACGTAAATGGCCAAAAAATGCATGTAATACATATGGATATACAAAAGAAATTGTAATGTACCTTACATTGTGAGGGCAGCTTTTTGCTGGCACCTTCTCAAAAGGATGTGCACTTTCAAGTTTCTGAAGAGTGCCAGGCTGTAAACCTTGAGCATTAGAAATGGCGACCAAAATGGCGCCCAACTATTACTCGATTTGTTGCCATTTGGCCTATTATGCAAGAACCGTTAGTGTTACACAAAAGCAGTTTGTATATCAGTTGTTTATATCTAAGGGTGGAAAGGTCTTCTTTGAATCAAGGGTAATGAAAAGGGTCTACCACTATTAAGGACCGAGACACGCCATTTTACTAGGGGCTGGTATCACAATTACCACTGAATTTTTCGCTCATTTTTAAATTTAAACTGCTCTTGTGACGGTTCTAATTTAGATAAATGACTCCAATTAGGTTTATTCGTAAGGTGGGAATGTCGTCTTTGAATCAAGGGTAATGAAAAGGGTCTACCACTATTAGGGACCGAGCCACGCCCGTTTTACTAAGGGCTGGTATCACAGTTACCGATCAGTTTTTGCTCATTTTCAACCTTTGAACGGTATTAAACACAGAAAGCCAAAGGCTCAACAAGAGTTAAATAAATACAGATGCAAACCTATTTACGTTGCCTTTTGAACTTCTATGTCAGACCTGAGTGGGGAATCGAACCCACGACCTTTGAAACTAAAGGCCGATGTCCTACCGCTGAGCCATACTGTTACAGCCAAAAGGAAACTCTGCCTATGGACGTTTCTTGTTGGCCTTGTCTGTATGGCTCAGCGGTAGGACTTCGGCCTTTCGTGTCAAAGGTCGTGGGATCGATTCCCCGCTCCGGCATTCTTGACACAAGTCCAAAAAGCAACATAAATGCAAACGTATTTATTATGCAAATCTATTTACGTTGCCTTTAAGCACTGGCAGGTGTAGAAGACTATCAGGTTTAAGGCGGGGAAGGGGTGTAATTAAAAAAATTGGATATGGTTGTTCAGTAGGACCAAAGGCTAGTTGGCATTTTTTTCCTCTTTTAGTTTTTGTCGAGTGTTAGCATTTGAAAATCGTATTTTTTACTGGAAGTCATAACCTCAATAAAAATGAACGAATTAAATTTGCTTACCGTACGTGCTTTGATGCCTCAAATGGAAATTTTTTGTACCAAATTCTTTCACGGAAACTTTCCAAATGACAGTTTTGATTATTAAAACTTTTTTTTCGGGATGGGACAATTTCAGTCAACATAAGGCTATACAACTAGTAAGTACTCACCAAGGTGGTTATGAATACTTCGTAATAAACAAACCGTTCCTCCGCTTCCTTAGTTAGGATGACCCCTATTGTACACATCAGTAGTGGCGCCAGCCAACTGCAGATGGGGGAGGGGGGGGCAACGATTCCCCGACAAGGGGCAAAGAAAATTAACGTCTTCTATTATACTTTGTTCTACATTGGCAAAGGGCCGGCAAAACCAGGTAGGGGGTCTGGGGGAGCGCTGTAAGCTCCCCCTAACGGGGTCCGGGGCAGAGCCCCGTAAGCTGACGCATTTTACGCTATTTGAAAGCCTATTTTCGGCTTCCCGAGACACGATGGAAACACACTCGTTAAGCAAATTTCGGATGTTTCTCGTAAACATCCTTCAGCAAGAGAGGTAGTAGAAACCTAATTCTGACCAAATTCTGTTTTTTTATTATGCATTTTTTTACAAAATAAATTAACTGATGAATTTAAATTATTTTAAAAATATTATTACTTTAACATTAAGTAACACTGAAGAATTTAGGTTTGAAAAGTACTGTTGCTTACGTTTCAACTTACGGCCAACTCCCCCCAAAATTTGTACGGATTTTATGTCGTCATGTTGACTCAGCCTTCCGGCTGTTCCCCAACGACAATCTCAGTTACTCCCCGACTGGGGGCAAGGCTTCCCCGACCAGGGGAGGGGGGAGGCGGGGACGTGTCAGTACGAGGTCACAGCACGGTGACTGAATCCTTGCCCAAGATTAGTTACGAAGTGACGATTCATAGAAAAGTTAAAGTATGCAGAAAAGCGAAATCGAAGCGATGACACGACTCGCGTATATTTTTTTCCCTTACGAAATGTTGTTTTCTGCTCCAAAACATTTACTCAACTTAAGAATTTGCCGACTGGGAAAGAGTCAATGAGCAAAGGTGAAATGCCGAGTCGTTTTTTGCCGCCTGTGTAATAAATAATAACATGTATTGCCAAGACAGTTTAATTTCTTTGGGCGAATTTCTCGAATGGGGAGAAGAGTAAATGAACAAAGCTGAAATGCCGAATCTAAGTTCATCGCGTGAACAAATAATAAAAAGTGCACGTACGACGACAGTTTAATTCTTTTCACGAATTTGCCGACTGAGAGAATGAGTGGGGGGACGGTGCGTCCCCCTGTCGCTACGCCCCTGCCCACAATGTATCACGACTCTCATGCTGCTGTCGAGTCACCTCTCACAATGTATCACGACTCTGTTGGCAGGAAAATCCCAACCAACGCAATTTGTTGCTACTCTTCATCATCATGCTTAACCACGTCACCTTCCCAATGGTAAGAATCTGAGGAGGCCGCCTACCAGTCCAGGCCATGTCATCAAAGACTGTTGCACTCTTTGGCAACCTATCATGTGTTCGTTTGAAAAAACTTGAAAGTGTCACTGCGCTGATGGTATCCAAGCAAAAGAGACTTGACCCTCGCCAGGCATGTCAACGACACAGAAGTTGTGATTTCTATAGAAAGCCCTGCTCTGTTTACACTTCAATCAGCCCAACCCGCTGGGCTATAATTCTCAAAATGCAAAGAAAATCCAAATTTCCTGCTCCAGCGCAAGTGGTTGGAAACGAGCGGACAAGAAAAGCAGCAGCGTTGTACATACCGGAGGCCACAACGTTTTTCAAAATGGTTGCCGTGTTCAAAAAACCAGTAGGGGAGATGTAGAAAAGCCAATTACCTAGGATGCCTGATGAAGACTGGTGCATTTCAGTCGAAAATTAGCAAGATATTGTTAATATCTGCATTTTGAAAGTGAGCGAAAATGAGTTTCGAACTTTTTACGAATGTTAAAGAAAATCTAACTTAAGAAAACAACAGAAAGAACTTAAGAAAATAGAGACGAAAGAGCCTGTCAGTTACCGCCAACATCAGGAGGGAAAACTAGTGCTTCACAAGGATCCATCTCCTCATCAAGTTTGGCTGCATCATCACCAAGTCAACCCGTCAGGTTTCATCATCCTCAATTGCTACCAAGCCATGCAATTCGCCCACCAAAACAACAGCATCGTCACCACGTGCCGCTATCGCTGAAACCGACGAAATCACACACAAATATGCAAATGTCTGAGAAAATTCCACAACTCACCACTTCAGGAATCTAAAAATCTGCAGACTTTCACTGTTCCGCCACCATCTTCGCTTGACAAGACTGACACTACGGTCATCCAACATCAACTTATTATGGACACTCTCAACACCACAACTACATCCAGCCTTACCGGCCTTGATCACCAGCCCGAGGGTCAGGAAACAACAGCACCAATTGACGACACCATGAATGTGACTGGATTGTCTTAAAAATTTTGCATCTTTCGGCGATGAAGTGTGGAATCCCTGGTGATGTGTTTGAGAGAGATAAGCCCCTTTTGAATGTTGTCTGTGCATCCATCTGCCTTGAGTTTTGCGGCAAGACATACAGGCAGATGAGAGGGGCTCCAATGGAGTTTTCTTGCTCCCCCATTATAGCTGAAATGATGTTACAGCATGATTCTTGACTGGTTTTCGGACCTGACACTCTGGTAGCACTTTGTTGATAATATCCTGGCCGTTTTGAAAAGAAGTGAAGTTGATAAGATCATGGTTGCTTTGAATGAATGGAGACCGGACCTGTAGTTCACGAGTGAAAGTGAGAGTGATGAGTGAGAGTGATGATGGAGTTCTTCCTTTCCTCATCCTTGAGTTGACGCATACTGGAAAGGGAGTCGTTTCCTTTCAACCCTACCGTAAAACCACGGAATTAAAAAGAGGAATTCAGTATGGGTCAGGGCACTTGCCCAAAATGAGTTTTGCAGACTCCTGAGAAACTCCATGATGCTACTAGGAAGAGCACCATCTTGAATTGGCAAGGGGAAGATTCAACAACCTCTGCTGTGCTCCGGAATTGGTAAATAGGTTAAAGAAGAAAGCCATTGGAATGGAGTGTCAGTGTCAAGTCAATGGAACTTCAGTCTTGAGTGGTATGGAGGAAGATGGCATAAGTAGTGGATGAAGGCGAGTGAGTCTTACGTATGTTGAAGGTGTTAGTAAAAAAATTCAAAGGATTTAAAAAAAAAACGTGTTTGATGCGTTTTTTCGGCAAGAGAATTCCATTAATAAGCACATTTATGTGAAGCCCCTGGGTGAGCAGGGTGTGAAACCTAGAGGATCCATGCATTCGAGGGAGGAGGACAGGCTCGGACTGGCCATGCTGCCATTGTGCCGTGGCACAAATCCCGTTCGGTTGCCACACTTTTGGCAGCCATTGGGTAGCCTTCTTTTTTACCCCTCCCAGGAAGAAAAATTAATGCTTTTCTGCTGGTAAGTTTATCTGTCAAGCATAAAAGCGCTTTTCTCTCTTTTCCCTCTCCTTACTTGCATTTTCAATGCCTTTGTTAAACTCCTTCCTCGCCTCTTTTCCCACAAAAGACCCATGCCTCCAAAGGAACAAAGTTCATAAAAAAAAGTCATTCCTTGAAATATAATATAACTATCAACGTTGAAGAATGCACTTTGATGCTAGTAGAATATCAAAATAGGCAAAGGATTCCTGGGTTTCTACCCCGTACAATATTTGGGGAGCGTAGGATGCTCTCGGGACCCAACCAATTTTAGTTCCTGGTAATATGCATGGCACCCCCTTTCCCCCATAATTTCTCAAAATGGCACAGGTGCCCTTTGCTACCCAGTCTGCCTCTTAAGGAGGATGAGCTGCGCCGGATTACGAACACTGGTGAAGGTGAGTATTGTGTGCCATGCGGTGATTGTGACGACGTTTACGTTGGAGAGACATGAAAGGGAGTTTGTAATAGAGCGAGGCAACATATGGCAGATGTGAGGTCTAAGAAGGAGGAAAACTGTGGTGTCATCACTTGTGGTGCCACGGTTTAGCATTGCCTATATCCTACATGTTAACCTTTACCCAGAGTAACATACTGCCATAGCCTATAGGAGTGTTACCATACTTCTACTGTTCACATATACTGACATGAGATGCATCGTATCACATGACGCGTAAAGTTATAAAAAGCCCTATCTGCATTAAAACACATCCACACCTTTGCTTGCCTGCGTACTGTGTAAGTGTAGTTACTTTGCTGGGGGTAGAACCCACAATGTTTTAGGGTTAAGACATGACAGAATGCGCCACAAGTGACGACACCACAAAAACGGCACTGCAGTACACAGCATTAGCACACGGCATAATACTGACTGGGAAAATACACAAACCCTGATCGTTTCTAACTTCTCTGGATATAAGCATCTTAGAGAACTGCAGTCCTTAGCTATCCATTAAAAAGAGAGCTTCACAATGGCCTCATGAGTGAGTGGAAACAACCCGACCAATACAGGAGGCCGCAGTGTCCGTAAGTTTCAAATCCTAGCAGACAGCCAGATGTAAGCCATAGAACCGAATTAGCCTCAAGCAAAAGCCTGAAGAAGACAGTTGGGAGAAGTTAAATACCTACCTCCAGAAACAACTGTCGAAAATTTGCGGTTTTGTGCTTTTTCCATGTTTGTGAGATTAAGCGTTTGTTGTTTTGAGAATTTTTTTGTATTTTGGATTCTCACAGTATCATGTGTTGAAGTGTTTATGGATCGCACGTCTACGCTTGTTTTGTGGAATTGGCAAAAGGCTTCTATAAATTTGCACATCACTCTGTGTTTGATGGTCTCGATAAGCAAAGTATCCCCAAGTACACCACTAGCCTCATAACAAAGTTTTATGGTAGGCGGACTGTTTCTGTAACTGGGAGGGCTCCGTGGCGACCTCTTCAGGGCATACTGCGTCATACGGCAGGGGAACCCCTTATCACCATTCCTGTTCTGCCTGGACGAGTGTCCAGCGTCTCTATGGTCAAATCTGGTTGTTAGCTGAATGGTTCGATTGTAAATGTGGTCGCATTTGTATTGTTCGTCTTGCCCCGAGTCGAAGAGAACTCCAAGTCCTTCTGTAAAGGCTTGTTTCTTGATCAGCGACAAGGGTCTGACATTTAAGAAGTCTTATGGCATGGTTTTCGGCAAAGGAGATAGCCAGGTCATCCCGCTGCTGATTCACTGGTTTGAATTGGAGTGCGTCTTGTCAGTACATTACTTTGGAATATCCTTCGTGATGATTTATATGATGTGTGATGTCCTAGGCGGGGACACACCTTAGCCCAGCGTGGGCACCAATGGTAATAAACACACGGACTACCAGAGTGTAGGCTACAGCTGATAAGACAGCGAACTTCCTGTTTACTTCTCTTTAAATACAATTATAACAGGAAGTCATGTGATGCAACTTAATACAATGTATAATTATAGAAGAGCCTATTAGTAGTTAAAGGGGTATCTTGGTAGGGTTAACATATTGACATGAAATTGATGGCTGCCATTGTGGAGCACACAAGTGACGACTCCACAATGCAGCGAGCGAAAAAAAAAACAGAAAAAAAAATAATCTAAGCCTAGCTGGAAATAAAATTATGATTACGAAGGCAAGATGTATTTTTTAGTGCACTACCTATTTTTAAAGAAAGATACATAATTTTTCGCTTTCGAGGAAAAACTAAACACTATTTTTGAAAGCTGTTTTACAAAAATAAAGAACTGAAGATGTACATGATTAAGCAAAAAATTAAACATTAATAAACTGGCTGAAAACTTGCCAGTTTTAAATTTCTGTTTTGGTTTCTAGAGCAATTTTACAATAAATTTTAATGTTGTTTTAATTTTCATAGCCTTTTTTGGTTAATTTTCTTTTTGCAGCAACCATTTCTGCAGCTGAAACGCTACAGCGTTGCTGTGGACAAACATCTGGATTAGGCTTCACCGGAGTGTGAATTGCGGCTCCAAGCAATTTTTTGTTCCGATGTCGGAAGTGTTTAGGTACATGAAAAGACAAAAAGATACAAAAAAGATAAAATCGTGAAATCAATTTTTCACACGAACAACAAAATACACTTACATTTTTACCTAATTTTAAAGGTGGACATTTTTAAAATTAACAGAGCCAATTCTCTGCACGAACAACTAGGGGACAAAACGTTTTAGCGTTACTCGCTACAGTTTAAAAAGAACTATCATTTAATTCACATATAACGGATTACAACAAAAAAAAA